>BQNB010028671.1:0-17500 GCA_026074375.1 Tanacetum coccineum
GGTTATTTAGTGACATTTGTAGTGGAGGAAGTTCTTAAGGTTCTTGTTTTAACGGAATGACAAAATGAAGTTTAGGTGGAGGTGTAACGTGAGTTGGTGTCAGAGACTCACTTGGTGATGATGATGATGAGGTATAGTGTGTACTCTTGCTAGAGATGGATTTTGATGGAGCTTGTGGTTGTGAGAAGGATTTCTTTCTTGGAGGTGGTAAAGGAGTTCTTTCATTTGGTTGTTCCTCACTTGAGGATGTGAGATTGACATAGGTTGGATACTTGATACTCATTTTTGCGGTTTTTCTTTTGAAGTTTGGTGAATTTGTTTTGGATGAACTAGTCATGGTGATGAACTAGTAAGGTTGTATATGAGAAATGTGGAGAAAATGTGAAGAAAATGGTGTTTGAGGGTGATGATTATAAGGTGTAAGTGGTGAAGTGGTTTGTATAATGGTCTTTGGATTATATGGAGAACATGTTATATCCTAAGATTTAAAATACCACATAGTATCATATAGCATGGTTATAAGATAAAGTAGAAAAAGTTAAAAATCAACAAAATTCGAATTTTGATGCCTGGACTGGTGAGCCACGGATCCACCTAAACAACGTACAGATCTACCATATGGTGGATCCGTGGGTCGATGTTTCTATAAAACGACTAGGACATCATTTTGCAGCCAAAACTCAAAATAAACTCTCATGCAAGCATCATTATCTGCTACCAATGTCATTATCATGATAAAGTATCCATAAAGCATAGCAAAATAAAGTAAGTACACAATTTCAACATACATAGATCAATGCTTAAAATTACCAATATCCTAATATATAATCCATAACCAAAGATGCAAGTTACCATACGGTATATGAACACATAGGCTTAACATAGGCATGATCACTTTTGTTTCTTCAAATACTTGGTGATAGTGACAACGTAGAGGTTCAAGCATTTAAACATTCCCCTCTGCTCTCGTTGGGCTTTGGTTAGATCCTCATTGTCGGATAGTTCATCATAGAACTCGAGAAAGGATAGTGCTTCATTGTCATTGGATGATGAAGATGAAGAGGAGGTAACCGATGGAGAGGCGATTCTCTTTCCCTTTTCTTTGCTAGGATTCCTTGAAATTTCTAAAGGATCCATGACACATTCATGGAATGTGAACCTAGCAAGTGGGGAAATGGCCTGAGGGTTTGTTTGGAAAATGTGATTGTAGAGACGAGTCAAAAGCATGGCAAATGGCATGGGACCATCGCGTTTGTTTTTTACTTCCTCCATTCAATAAAGAATCATCGAAGTGAAGTTGAACTTTCTTTTGATGGCTAGGTAGTAAAACATGTATGCAGTACATGCATTTACTCGATTTCTCTTGCTAAGGGAGCAAAAGGAATTTTCCCTAAAGAACAGTTCCCATCCTATTAAATTAGGACGAATATCGTTAATGTGGAGTTTGTTGGAGCTTCTTTAAAGTTGAGTTTGAGTGGTTTTAGGAATGGTGATGTTGTTTTTGATGAGGCCATGATTAGGGCCAACGAAATTACTATTGGGATGATCATCAAGAGAGTTTAGTGACCATTCGCTTGTGTAAAAAGTTTCTAGAGCGTATGGAGTTTGAAAGATTCGAGAGAGTTGTGATGAGGTTAGCTTAAAGGTGAATTGACCAAGCTTGAACTCAATGTAAGGACATTCCTCCTCATCTCTTTTGACTTCAAGACCATGATAGAATTCGACTACAAATCTAGGACAAATAGGTTCGTTAAGAGTGAGAAAAGGCTCGATGCCTACGGCTTGGAAGGAAGGAAGCATGTTGTTTGCTAGAATGAAGGATGGAGTGACAAATCTTCCTTCATGAAAGAGACGTTTTTCAAGAGTATGGTAAGACTCCCTGAGATCTTCATCCATTTTTCTTGAGCGATGAACTCTAGGTAGGTATACTTTAGTTTATTGGTAATCCATTTGGTTAAGTTATGTCATGATTTCACCTATAAATAAGCAAAAATGACCTAAATAGGTGAAAAGAGAAATGATATAGATGTTTTTAAGTGTGTGCCTATATGGACGTAATATGGATGTGCGGTTTGCTTGACTCAAACAAAAAAAATAACGATAATACTAGTAATAAGCAAACCTTAATGCACAACCTAAGTTTGATATTGCTCTAGATGAATGGAACAAAAAATGCTTATGAATTAAGCACTTCGTAGATACATTCATGAACCCTAATACATGAGAAAAATATTTTTGCGTTGTATTAACAATGTAGTTAAACAACCCTTGTTTTGAAAAATTCCTAGAAGTAAGGTTTTATTCAAAAATCATAACTTGGGGTTTTTAGCGAAAATTAATTTTTGGCGAATCACTTCAATTATGCTTTCTAAGTGTCATAGTAGTTATACATTGCTATATCATAGTCCTAATTATGTGAGAATTGTATGAAAAATCAAAATCCTTAAATTATTTGATTTGTGTAAAATCAAAACCCTAGACATAAAGTTAAAATGAAAATGAGATGAAATCACTTACAATAGTAGTCTTAGATTTGTGATTTGTTGATGATCTTTGTGATTGATTGCTCTAATTGCCTATTATTATGATTTAGTATGTAGGTTTTGGTGTTTTGGTTCATGTGTGTGTTTAGATAATGATATATGTGGTCCCAATTTGTTTAAAATCTAGTATTTGCCCGCATTCTGAGACTCACGGATGTACCTAAATAGGGACAAATCTCCCATATGGTGGATCCGTTACCCGCAGGTGTCCAAAAATGTAGACAAAGTTGATTTTAAAGCAAATTGAGACAAGGTGTTGTGCTTTTGGCAATTGAAGTGTGTTATATATACTATTAGGAGTACGTAATACAATTTTCAGAGTCGACGTCTAAGTGTTGAGCGAACCGTGCAACTTGTCATGAATTTCCCGATGGAATTTCAACGTAGTCGATCCTACTAGGAGTGTGTTAACTTTTAGCATTAACTTGACCATTGCTAATAACACAAACACTTATGAACACTTAGACTTAACAAAGCATCGTTAACACAAGTATGAGTTGCAATTCGATGATTGTTCTTTTTGTCTTTTTCAATCGATTTCGTGATTTCATGTTTTAACCATACATGTAGACTTTGAAAAAATATATGGTCATTTTAATGATATTTTCTTTATCTAGTAAAATTCTAATCTCGATTATGTTCATGTTCGGAGGGTTTGTAATCGGAACTTGTAATGAGAATTAACATCTTTTAATTAATGATTAATTGCTTCATTAGATTTCTGTTTAAGATTATTTTTGAGATGATGGAGGATCACTATCCATTATAAGTTCCATCATTCCTAATCCTAATCTTAAATAATTAAATACTTCACATTTTAAAGGCTTAAAAAATCTATATTATCTTCAGATGCAACTTTCTCGATAGAAATGTTGCCCTTTTAGACGTTATCGCAAAGAAAGTCGTGACGAATTTCTATATGTTTAGTTCGAGAGTGTTGTATGGGGTTTTTACTTAATTCGATAGCGTCATTATTGTCGAACATAATCGGAACATCGTCGAGGCGTATGTCATAGTCGATGAGGGCTTGTTTCATCCATAGTGCTTGTTGACATGCCTTCCTAGCGGAGACATATTCGGCTTCGGTCTAGCAAGAGCCGTTTGTTTCTTAGCAAACCATGATGTCAAACAACATCCCATGAACGTACAAATGCCACTAGTGCTTTTACGATGAACGTAATCGCCCGCGTGGTCGGAGTTGGCTTAAAATACAGTTTCTACTCTTGTTCCTTTCAGATACCATAAACCTAAATGTGTAGTTCCTCTAACATACCTAAATATATGCTTAACGGCTTCTAAGTGGGTAGTCTAAGGATTTTCTTAGAAACGAGCACATAAGCAAACACTAAACATAATATCAGGCTTACTTGCGGTTAATAAAGTAAACTACTAATCATACCTCGATATTTAGAGCTATCTACGAAGTCGGCTTCATTGTCCTTAGTGAGCTTGATCTCCGTTGACATCAGCGTCTTGGTTGGTTTGGAATCTTCCAACCCGAACTTCGTTAACATCTCCTTGATGTACTTGGATTGATTTAAGAATATTTCGTCTTCCATTTGTTTAATTTGAAGACCCAAGAAGAAGTTCAACTCTGTGGCACCCCGTAAGAAAATTTGGTTCTCTTTTCGTTAAGTAAAAGTCATGTACTGCAAGTTTGCAAGTTTACCGTTAATTTCAACGGGAAGTCATCTTATGATCGTCAATGCATTACTTTTTGTCATAGAAAGTTTAATTTGAGCGCGGATATCATCATTATTACTCTGTGTCTAAAAGGAAATTTTAGTACGAGTAACGATAAAAACCATACTTAATTCACTTTTGTGAAACGAGGCCATTTACTTGTATCACTTTATAAAACCATCTACATACAAATTAATAATCATGACAACTATAATTGAATTCAACAAAGATCAAATAAATTACATATATATGAAAACCCATACCAGTTATATACATATGAATGCCTATATAAACCAATACACAATGATAATAAAACACAATCATTACAAGCCTTACACACTACCCTACCCATTCTCTTATCTTGAATATCTCCATTCACATGCTACGTATGGTAAACCTGATACAATTTCAATTTCAATTGCAAGAAATAGTAAAAATTCTATAATAGTGTTAGAAAAGAGTAATGATGATAACAGTATTATAAAATTTCACTATGATTCAATAGTAGTATAGGGCCATTCACATGTACCATCTCATTAACCCATCCAAACTTCGAGTATAAATCGGGAACCATTCATGAACAAATGCATCACAACTAAATATTGAAAAACAAGAGTTAAACAATACAATTCAAGTTCAAGCTCGTTGAGTACAAGAACTAAGTAGGCGTCAGCTTTAGATGAAGTAGCAACCAAGTTTAAATCTTACCACCATCTTTCTTTCTCACCATCATTCGACAAGCTTGGACCCTCGTAAGTCGTTCTTGTAGCTTTATATTTATCATATACAACCTTCCCTTGGTAGTAGCACACGACATGCATGATGCGACCCATGCATGGTTCTTGTAAACGTACGCATGTCAAACTTTTGTCATCCTACACATGAAATATGATACGACCTACCATGAACTAGTATCAAGTATATCAAAATTTAAAAGCTATACAACAACTTGGACTAGCAAAACTCAACACTCGGTTTGAAACGTTGGCACTAGGGATGAGTAAGACTAAGGCATACGTGTTAAATGCTTGTTTTGTGACCAAGACCAAGTCCTACTGTGACCACCAACGCGACGAGTGACGAGGGGCCACTACCTCAAAGTGCCTCGTCATTTGTTGCACCACAGCGGGCAAAGTGGCTGCCCCACGAATAGCAACCTATTCTAAACTTTTTTGAGCCACCCATGTGTGCGAGACAGTTGGCGTGCTGCCACTGTTGCTGCCGCAATGTGGTGGTGGTGAAGGTTGGTGGTTTTGCACCAAACGGCTGTTGCCTCTGTTATCTTCAACGCACCCTTTTTGGTGCTAATATGTCCGACCAACCAACGCACCACAAACGATGGACGCACCCTTTTATGGTGCGGTCGTACTCGACACCAACTTGTGTCGAATCACCTGAACCGTGGCAAGTACTGCCGCTGTTGAAACTGCTCGAGGGGATCGCCCTTGTGTCTAGAGATGAAGTCCTCTCGTTGCAAACTAAATAAGTGATAAACATGCAAAGTAAATAGAAGATTTATATATATATATATATATATATATATATATATATATATATATATACATGTGAGTGGCTGCGGAAGGAAATGAAACCAAAAACAATGAGTACAAAAGCTCACTGTATGCGTCAGGTGAGCAGCAAAAAGAAAAAGTAAAAGAGGATAGACATGGATTGTTATATACATACACGTGATGGGTTTTGTGATATAAAAGAGTGCATGTTCTTTTTGGATTATGACAAGTTGACATAGTAACAATTATACTACATTTATTTATAAACTTTAACATAGATATATATTACATGTGTAGCTATCTAACCCTCGATTCGAGCGCCAATTGGGTTAGCAGCCTGTTAACAAGTATAAATTGGAAACGATATTTTTATGGTTTAGAATCATTAACAATGGGACTGAACTTTTAAACAGGGAAACGGGTTTATCCCGGTTCATAAATTTTAGTTAGCACTAAAAATATTTTCAACACTTAATTGAGTTTAAAATATGATTTAAAAGCCATATGATTTAAATTGTAAACGTTAAGACGTGAGAATGTTAAATGCATGTAAATAAATTTTACAAAAATTATTTAGACAATTTCACATGAACGGCAACATATAAAATGGATATTTATACAAGATTTAAGTGACGACTAGAGTAGGTAAATGAGCGAGATAAACATATATGTGTAACTCAATAGTTGGTAATTAATAGTTGTATTATTAAAACCTAAATTGTGTTATTTTAACAATATGACTGCGGGACCTTAAGCACATTAATTTTCACAATTAAGTACAGATACTGATAGGTGCGTAGTCGTGTATCATCCCTAGAGCCAACAGTCTAATCAAAGATATGAGAATATAAAGCGATAATTTATGATCGGACAAACAAATTGAATGAGTAGTACATTGAGTCTTTAGAATGTACACTCAGATTTCTCGTAATTACTTAGGTGTTTGACCAGCCACTATTTGACGTGCATTGAACCATTGTCAATTCCAGGCGATTTATTTAACAAGGTGAGATTTTATAGCCCCTACTTTACTGTTTTAAATCATCTTTTGGGGTGAGAACATTGCTTATTTTAACAGTTAAACACAAGTACATTTACTGATTTACTATTGGGTCTTAGTCCCTATTCAATCCATATTGCTATATTGCCAAATTTATCATGAACCATCAATTCCTTGATCAATTAGATTGGTTGAGGGAGTGTGAATGTTATGGATAGATCTATCGGGATTAACATCCCTTTTTGTCTTGGACTGACATTAGTCAAGCAAACACAATTTCATTTGAGTCAGTTACGGATGTCACGGGTTGGACGTCTGTATGGGCTTATCTATGATGATTCATGTTAACGTTTCGATGTCATGAGCTTAGACAATAGTAAATACTTTTCATTGTGATATATATAGGATTACTATATTTCATGCCATGGTTATAAATCTTGTGGTTCATCACTATTATCAAACAACAAAACCTATGAACTCACCAACTTTATGTTGACACTTTAGCAATGTTTTTCTCAGGTGTTCTATATTATGGAATATATGGAGTCTGCATTGGTATATTGGCATGTAGAGGTCTATCTCTCGTATCAAGTCCTCTTCACGCCATGAAGTCATATCCCAAATCTAGTCTTCCGCTGCAGTGAATTTGGGGGTGTGACAAACTCCCCCATCATACTCATCTCAAACTCGTCGTGCATGATTTTTGCAAAATCATCACACAAGTTTTGAGTCGAGGAACCAAATATAATGTCGTCGACATATATATGAACAATGATAAGATGTGATTTTGATTTCTTAGTAAAAAGTGTGTTATCGACCATTCTCATTGAATACTCGTGTTTTATCAAAAATGCTTTTAGCCTGTCATACCAAGCCTTAGGAGCTTGCTTAAGGCCATACAAAGCCTTTTTAAGTTTATAAACATAATTTGGTTTTTGAAAATCAATGAACCTTGGAGGTTGAGCAACATAAACCACTTCGTTTATAAAACCGTTTAGAAAAGAACTTTTTACATCCATTTGGTATAATTTAAAATCATTTGCACAAGCAATAGCAAGAAGTATTCTAATTGACTCTAACCTAGCTACTAGAGCATATGTTTCATCATAATCTATACCTTCTTATTGATTATATCCTTGTGCCACTAACCTAGCCTTGTTTCTAGACACTATACCATTTTCATCTAATTTATTTCTAAAGACCTATTTTGTTCCTATAACAACCCAAGAATTTTCATCAAATGCAAAACCTATTTTACTATTATCACAATTGTACAGGGAAATTTTTCACTTTATTACATTACTTGTATTGTCAATATCTCAGTATGTAATGTAACTTACATAACTAAAGTAGACGAGCTCACGCAACCTATCTATGATAATCCTGTCTTCATATATGTCAAGCAAACATCATAACATGTCAAGTCAATATCATAATATCCTTATTACAAAGTACATTATTCCTATAATGTACCATTCGCAACGTTATATCTAAACGGGCTTTAAACCGTTATCGTATACCTCTAAACCCTAATTCCATGAAAGATTAACATCTAAAGTGAATGCACAAGCTACTAAAGCATATGTACAAGTAATATAACATCTCATTTGAAATATAAAATCTCTTCAAGTCAAAGTACAAGTCTCTAAAATCTCAATGTACAAGTCATTAAGCATGATCTATAAAATAGCCGGCCGTTTTTTAAAAAAAAACCTCGTTTTTCATTCCAATTTCTCACCACCACTTATTACAAGCTACTACAACGCAATAAACCAATGTGTAAACCCTATTATTCTATTCATAAGCTTTCATACACATATTTACAACCAAAACCCAATTCAAAGAAAAAAAAACCATAAACCAGCCAAAAACTAAACCAAGACCCGTTTCTTCTTTTATCCATTGTAAACCTAAACCAATACTCAAATAAGTTGTAATAACTTAATTTACAACATATAAGAAATAAATCCAGAAAACCCTAATTGTGCCCTAATTGTGATTTGACCCTTAAACCACTCATTTTCTACTCCCATTTTAAAACCCAAACCACCTAGGCAAATTTTTTGATTATAATCCTTAAATATGTCCCCTTGGAAATCGTAACCTATCATTCTTAATCAAATGAATACGAATTACAAGCTAGAAAACTCAATCCGAGCCCTTATGAGCCCTACTTGAACCCGTGAACCCTTTTCTTGCAAAATGACCCATTTCAAAGCCTTTCTTTGCAATCAAGCACCTCCATGACTAAGCTACTTCATTCCTAAGCAGCTTACAAGCACCTCCCTTCATTCTTTATGAATAAAAAGAGCACATGGTCACTTGTATCTTCTAGTTCTAGCCGTGGCATGCAAGGAGATAAACAACACATCAAAGCTAGTTTTCTAGCTTATACACCACATCTAATAGCTTCTACACATCATATACTAGCCCCTACATGTGTCAAGACCAGATCTTATAAGTTTCTTAAGCTCTTTGATCTCAAAATAGTATAAATAGGGTCCTTGTGTGTTCATTCCAATTCGCACCACCCATCTCCTCTCTCAAACCCATAAGGCAGCAATCCTTTGCTCCCATATGATCCTAGGATCATTAAATAAGTTCAAGAAGCAAAGCCCTGAAGAATTGAAGCCCCAGAGTAAAGATACAAGGCGTACGAGTGGAAATACTACCCGAAACGACCCATTTCCACCATTTTTGCTCCTTGAAGCTCAAACCCAGGTTCTAGATATTCTACTTCTGCTCCTACACTCTTATAATGTTCATATGATCCTAAATATACTCTTGTTAAAGTTTCATAACTCAATTCATGCTCATTTTCCATTTTGATCCAAAACCGTACACCCGAAACCCTAATTTCGCGTTTTTCTTAAAACTAAATGTTATAATGATTAAATATTGTTATAATCTATCCTAGCATGCTTAACTAATGTTAAAATAACCACTTTATTGATTAATGAAGGAATTTGAACTTAAAACCCACGCGTTTACGTTTTGAAACCCTAATTTGACCCGTTTTACTTCCTAGCTTAACGAATCGTTAAATTAAACTTGTGTTGCGTTAAAACTTCATATTTTAGTTTATTATAACTTATAAATGTCTATTGAAATGTTAAACTAAGCTTGCATGGCAATTTGGACATGTTTTGTAATTATAATCCATGCAAGGGGTATATATCGTAACTTTCGGAAACTTATAACTAAAAGGGCTAAATGTGTCATTTTATCAAAGTTATAACTCCAGGGATCTATTATGTCACTTTTCAAAGTCCAAGGTTTACTTGGTATATCTTTCAAAGTTAAGGGACCAAAGTCGTAAAAATGCAAACTCCAAGGGCCTAATTGCAATTTTCCAAACCTCAGGGTCTAAAATGTAACATTTTGAAAAAGTATAAAATCATGCTCAAAACATTATCCAACATAACTTTAATTAACGCTTCTCGTGCTTAACATTTCCAGATATTGAATAAAACGCTTAAAACCGATCATCCGGAAGCTATATTGTACCACAATACTAGGGAGCTTCATATTAAGAGGTTTCATCTTGGTATTAATGTTCTGACAATGACTGAAGTTGTTGGTTTGACCGATTTAAAGTGCTCCTAGCTCCTCAAAATGTTAGTGAATGACTTCTGAAGTTATGATGGCCCGAACAGATGAAATACAATAAACAAAACTCTTCAATCAAACTCATAACTCTTAAAACTAAAGTTCTAGAGTACAATCTTCCTAAGACTCAACGTATTTACTCAGGTTGCGTAACGTGGCTGTTTACTATCATTTGCTATATCAACCTTCCCTGTTAAGATTGTGATAAGGTCGTCAGCTTTCATTTTGGAATATTTATTACATCTACATATCAGGTGAGTTCATAGCCTCGCTTTTTCATCTTTTGAATGTGTTATTAAACCCCAAGGGGGATACATGCTTGTAATAAAACTAAACTCTTTTATATACTCAAACAATAGAATTACTTTTCAAAGACTTAATGATTCAATAAACCACATACTTTATAAACCGTATACCTGCTTTAAACTATGAATGCAAGTGCTTATTAAACTGTATGCTATTCTGATATATTATTACCTAAGTACATGGAAATATCTATTTGGGTAGTATCTCCTAATATCTCTTTAGTATCTCTTTGGGTAATATCTCCCAGTATCTCTTTGGGTAATATCTCTTAATATCTCTTTGGTTTAATTTCTCTCCAATATCTCTTTGGGTATTATCTCCAATAACCGTCTTTAATATCTCTTTATCCTCATTATCGATTCATGAGTTTAGGGTGAAAATACTGTCACTATGACAATAATGTTCTTCATAACGATTATTCCTGCAATACCAACATTCCCAATTATGATAACTTGTATTTAACTATTACATTTCAAACCTATGAATTTCACTCAACCTTTGTGTTGACCTTTTTTTTATGCATGTTTATCTCAGGTAATTGAGCAACTTATGGCACGGAGTGGCATGGACATGAAGATGGCTAAAACTTGTTATCATTCACATTTTATGTTTCTAGATTTTGGGACCTGCCTTTGTAAAACTCTGATTTGAAATGAATGATAACATATCTTTTGAATAAACGTCTCTTTTGGGTCATTTTCTATGATTATGATTGTTGTATCCATGAAGTAATACCCCAGATTAGCTTCCGCTGCTATATTGTAAAAATGGGGGTGTTACAGATTGGTATCAGCGCCATGGTTATAGAGAACAAGGTCAAAACCTTAACTATAACCACATTTCTTTTCTAGCCATCAAAGTCCTCCGTGCCACTACATTCCGGAACAAGTATGTAAAGATACATATCTATTATACTATTACATAAATAACTTATGTTATTTACAAACTAGGTTGTTAATAGAACGATGTCTTCTCCCAACCGCTCTACTTCCGATATTGAGGATGCTTTTTCCTCTATGAATATTCTCAACTATACTTCGGTCTCACCGGATTATTTCCCAGCTTCATCAGGAAGCAGTTCTTTTAACTCTTCGGAAAACTCTACAGATAATATGATCCCACCAGTATTCTCATCTTTCTACAATAATCCTTGTTTGAAGGACGTACAAGCATTTTATGCTAAGGAATCCCCTATTTCATCACCAGATCCTATTACTTCACCAGCTATTTTGACTCCATCTCTGATATTACCACCATCACTACTATTTGATCCTCGATATTTCTTTGTTCCTGAAGAACTATTACCACCTAAGAAGCGAATCTGTTCCTCATCTTCTTCCTCAACTACGTTATCTAATTCATCCTGGAATCAAACCTGTGATTTGGTATCACCATCTTCCTTAGTTTATACTCCTACCCCTCCTCAGGTATTTGAAATAGAAAAATGTTCAGATAAGATGTATCTGAAACATCATGAGAAACAAGTCGAAGATATCTTGAATTATTTAGACGAACTCTATCTTCACCGCATTGAGAGAATGGAAGAAGGACGTATAAATGGTAACGAACTAAAGACCGAACTCAAGAAAATCCGTACTCAGATTATCAAACTTCAAAAGAAGCGGTTAGGGCAAAAGGATAAGATTGCCTTTGCTCACTACAGAATTTCCGATCTTGAACGAATCATTGAGAAAATCCAAGCTCGTCACTAAACAAATCAGGAAGATCTTTAGGATGTCATCTACCAGCTCAAAATCATCAAACTCTTAAACTAGTTATAGCTTTATCCTAAGCCACGGGATGTGTGGTATAAATAAAAACGCTTGTCAAATCTTGACTATGTACAGTAAAAAGGCAAGTTATTTATAAAGGCAATCCCGTTATCTACCTTGTTGTTTCTTAAATACCACTTTATTCATCTCATCAATCATTCATCATCACCATTCATCATTCAACCGTCATTTGCATCATTATCTCCGTCTTTATGAATCATACCATAACCTCTAAGTGCTTAAAAGTTCAAAAATAAGCATTATTCTTTAAGCATTTTAGCATCACATTCTCTTACTTTTCAAAACTTATGATGTCATTCTTATTACGTGTTATCTTATGTTGATAGGATGCCTCCCAAAAGGACGTCAACATCCGAAACACCAGCCATAACTTTGGATGCCATCCGGCAACTGACTGCTGATTTTACTGCAGCCCTGGAAGCACAGACTGCTGCCATGGCAAGTGCTAGTAATCTTACTAGAACTCCTGCAGTGAAAACGGGAAACTACAAAGAGTTTATCAGCTGTCAACCTTTCTGCTTTAATGGTACGGAAGGAGCAGTAGGCCTTATTCGCTGGTTTGAACGAACCGAATCAGTATTCTCTCGAAGCAGATGTGCTGAGGAAAATAAAGTAACATTTGCTACTGGTACTTTAACTGACGATGCCTTATCCTGGTGGAATGCATATGCCCAACCTATGGGAATAGAGCAAGCTAATCGAACCACCTGGACTGAGTTAAAAAGGCTTCTGACAAACAAGTATTGTCCCCGGACTGAGATCAGAAAAATGGAAGACGAACTTTACAATCTGAGTGTAAAGGGAAAAGATCTTAAACCCTATGTTAGAAGATTCCAAGAATTAACCACCTTGTGTCCAAACATGGTGCCTAACAATGAGAAACTCTTGGAAGCTTTTATCGAAGGTCTACCTTGAAGCATTAAAGGAAACGTTACTGCCTCGAAACCTTAAACTTTGGAGGAAGCCATCAACATATCCCAGAGGTTAATGGATCAGATAATAAAACGCGATTCTGTGCAAGAAACCAATGATCATAAACGAAAATTAGAAGATAAGAGAAACACCATCGACAACAACAACTACCCCAAATACCACCACTTCAACAATCGCAAAAATGACAACTACCAAAATAACCACAACAATCACAACCGTAATGATGATTACCACCACCAGCAGAATAGAAGACAAGAACCTGTTAGGACTTATCCTCCCAAAAGATACCATGGAAACCTTCCTTTGTGTACAAAATGCACCCTGCATCACACAGGAGATTGCACTGTCAAGTGTCGAACTTGCAACAAAGTGGGTCATCTGACCAGAAACTGCAGAGACAAAAGATCAACCGCTGAAAACAACTCTTGAGGATATTCAAGTTCATCAGAATCTTCTTCAATCTGAAAACTCCGATCATCAAGCTACAATCTTTGTCATTTGTTATTTTTATCCTACTACAAGATACGTAACATAAGTATCAACTCTTTTTCATATGTAAAGTTCGTATGTAAAGTTATCTATGAAATAATAAAGAGATAATTCCGTTACATCTTGTTATCTGGTGGTATCAAAACTCGACATTATTTGTCGATTCTATCATACTCAAACTCTAAATACTCTCCTCATACCTTTGCAACATAAATTTTCATCCTCGATTATATGGGCGTCAGTACAATCAACATCTCAGTATTATCTAACAATTCATTTTCTACACATTACCATATCGTGTTTTTATGCTTAGGTAAGACGATTTATGATCATCTTATTGAAATAAATTAGGTCACTTCTTTATTTGAATAAGGAAATTATAAATCTCTGAACTATGAATTTATAAATTCTCAGTTACAAGGAGTTGGACGCTTCTTTTTGTAAGTGACTAATTATAAATAAGTAGGCTTAAATATATAACATACATACAAACAAGTTTCTTTCAATCCGTTTGTACAAATACTTTCCTTTTCTTCACTTAAACATTATCATTATTACCTTCATCATCTGTTCATTTCAAAATCTGTATCTCACATGATTAGCAACTCTCTTACAATCATTCCTTGACATCACTCATTCCATGATCTCCATATTCTAAAATTTTCTGTTATATTCTGCAACATAATAACAAGGAAACATACAAGAATCTATACAATGTCAAATGATTTCAATACCACTAGGTATGAAAATTTTGACAAAGACTTGTGATAGCATTCTTATTCGATGTTGACTTTTAAAGGTTAACGAATAACAATTCATACGATAGAATGGCATAGCAAAAGTAGACCATAACCCACAGGTTCCGTAAATCGAAGTATTTTATTCACCCAGATTCTATCAGGATCTAGAGAAATTCAATTGACTGTCACCAAGAGGTATGATCTTGAAAATAAGTAGACGTGTGAAAGGAGGTAATTATAATTATGGTGTACAACATAATTATAAATGCATCACACACGTGAACTTGTAACCTTGATTAGCTTAACTTAAATTTATTCAATTTAACTTTAAATTAAATCTCGGGACGTAGAATCTATAAGTGGGTGGAGGACTATAACAACCCAAGAATTTTCATCAAATGCAAAACCTATTTTAACTATGATCACAGTTTACGTGGAAATTTTTCCGCTTTAATTACATTACTTGTAGTGGACAATATCTCAATATATAAAAATAACTTGCACAACTAGAGTAACGCGCTCAACAGGCAACCTATCTATTTCAAACCTGTCTTCAACATATCCCAGCAAACATCATAATATGTCAAGTCAATATCATCATATTCTTTTTACAAGGTACATTATTCCTATAATGTACTATTCGCAACGTTATGTCTAAACGGGCTTTAAACTGTTATCATATACCTCTAAACCCTAATCCCGTGAAAGATTAACATCTAAAGTGAATGCACAAGCTACTAAAGCATATGAACAAGTAATATAACATCTCATATGAATATACATTCTATCCAAAGAAAGGTACAAGTCCTTAATGCTTAATGTACAAGTCATTAATGCACGATATTCGAAATAGCCGTTTTACCTCCGTTTTCCTAAGTAATCTTGTACAATCTATCAAGTACAAGATGTAAGCAAGTCATACATCATATTTTCAATCCATATTCATTCCCATTACAAGAAATCCAATTCAGAAACCCTAACTCGAGCTAAATAGCAAGCAGTGACCTGTTTATCAGTTATTATCCATCATAAATCTACACCAACACTCAAATAAGTTGTAATAACTTATTTTACAACCATGACAATCCTATTCTATCATTATTTCATAATCTCACTTTATTTATACAAAGATTGAATCCAAGAAACCCTAAATGATCATTTGACCCATTTATTCGTTTTAAACCCGTTCAATCTCAAATAAGCAATCAAGAACCTTTGTAAACTCATGATATGAGTTTACAAACTATTATCCATCATTTCCTATCATTACTTTGGCAATACACTTGAAATAGAAACCTAGAAAACCCTAAAAGTCCATTACATGTCCCTACATTCTAACCCAAACAGACCTATTCTATCCATTTTCGACCCTTATAACTTAACCAACACTCCAATTATCATTGCTAATCCTTATACATTGTCTAGGATCTAACAATAATCTATCAATGCTTGATCCTTTAATCTACAAATAATAAACAAAGAATCAAGAAACCCTAAAACCTCACCAAGTGAAACCCAATGACCTCAACACCTTTATTTCTAAGCAATCTTTTAAACCACACACCTATCAAACATTGATTATAAACCTTAATATGAGCCTTGAGGTCAGTAACCTATCACTCTTAATCATTTACATATGAATTTCAAGCTTGAAACCATTAAACAAACCCTAAATAGAACCAAACTGACCCGCGGCTTGTTTTCACCAATTTAACCAATTTTTAAACTCGAAACATAAACAAATACTGATGATAACACTTCATACATGTCCTATGATCATTAATATACCATAATTAACCATGCGTACATGATTTATACACTTGTAAACATAGAAAACCCTATTCGAACTCCAATCAACCGAACCCCATTGTTGCCTTATTTGACCCATTTAAAACCATACCATGTGCAAAATACCACCAAGGATTTCTTCTAGAAGACCTATAGCAGCTTACCCAGCTGCTTAGGACATCTCTTGGCCAAGAAAGAGGCCACATGAGCCTCCTTTAGCTCATATCAGCCGTGGAAGCAAGGAAGCAAGGCCAACACATTCAAGCTACTCCTAGACCTCCCACACTTGCTTTTCTAGCTTATACACATCACATATTAGCCCTCCTATGTGTCAAGAATAGAAGCTAAGGGTTCCTTAACCTCCTCATCCTCAAAATAGTATAAATAGGGCCTTTGGGTGTTCATTCATACTCGCACCACATCTCTTCTCTCTCAAACCCAATTGGCAGCAATCCTTTGCTCCCTTATGATCCTAGGATCATTAAAGAAGTTCAAGAAGCGAATCCCTGAAGAATTGAAGCCCCAGAGTGAAGATACAAGGCGTACGAGTGGAAATACTACCCGAAACGACCCATTTCCACCATTTTTGATCATTGAAGCTCAAACCCAGGTTCTATCAACTTCATATCTGCTACTACACCCTTATAATGTTCATATGATCCTAAATATACTCTTGTTAAAGTTTCATAACTCAATTCATGCTCATTTTCCATTTTGATCCAAAACCGTACACCCGAAACCCTAATTTCGCATTTTTCTTAAAACTAAATGTTATAATGATTAAATATTGTTATAATATATCCTAGCATGCTTAACTAATGTTAAAATAACCACTTTATTGATTAATGAAGGAATTTGAACTTAAAACCCGCGCGTTTACGTTTTGAAACCCTAATTTGACCCGTTTTGCTTCCTAGCCTAACGAATCGTTATTTTAAACTTGCGTTACGTTAAAACTTCATATTTTAGTTTATTATAACTTATAAATGTCTATTGAAATGTTAAAATAAGCTTGCATGGCAATTTGGACATGTTTTGTAATTATAATCCATGCAAGGGGTATATATCGTAACTTTCAGAAACTTATAACTAAAAGGGCTAAAAG
>BQNB010028671.1:22500-56430 GCA_026074375.1 Tanacetum coccineum
TTTTTATAATATAGTAGCGGAAGCTAAACTGGGGTATTACTTCATGGATACAACAATCATAATCATAGAAAACGACCCAAAAGAGACGTTTGTTTAAAAGATACATTATCATTCATTTCAAATCAGAGTTTTACCAAAAGCAGGGTCCCCATAATCTGTTACATACAAAACCATGTGAATGATAACAGTTTTAGCCATAATTTGAGGTCCATGCCACCTTCCTTGACGTATTTGTCAATAAATGAGCATCAATACATGCTAAAAAGCAACACAAAGGTTGAGTTAAATCTAGGTTTGATAAACAGTTTGAATACAAGTATAGTGTAATAATTGTACAAACACAGTTATTATTGCAAATGGTATTGTTATGATCTTGGGTCAACGTTTTTTAAATACCCGTTAATTTGTAATAATTGCATACTGAATTACAAATTATTCATAGTCAACAGCGTTTTATTGCGTTATCATCTTGTTTGGTCTGTTTGCGTTCTGATTTGGGTTCTTGGTTGGTCATGTCTCCTTGTCCATGGGTATAATTTCATGGCACACAAACTGTACCTAAATTTTTTTCTTTTTTAGTGTATATATATACCCATAAATGATGTTGATGTATATAGAGATATGGCCCTAGTGTAGGTAATTGCCATTACCTATGAAATTTAATGTAGTGTGTTGGTTACCTATACGGCTACACAAACAGGATTCGTCAATCCCGATAGGGATCCTATCCACAAATATTTGCGTCACAGTAAGTGATTAACTGGTCATATGAAATGAGGGACTTTTTGGCATAAAGTAACTTGAGCATTAATTGTCAATGGTTATATCCAGATTAGCATATATAGTCTGGAAATGGGAAATAACACCTTGTTATCATAATTTATAGCTGTATCTCCCACTAAGGGTTTATGAAACATTTATAGAGATTAAAAAAGTGTGCTCTTAAAACTCACTAAGTCTTTGAAAAGTAATCACATTGTTATAAGATAAACGAGTATGCAAATAGAGTTTGTAACAAGCCTTATGTATCCCCCTCGCGGGTTTATAAAACATGTAAAATAAGTAAAGGCGAGGTTATGAATCTCACCTGATAGGTAGATGCAATAAATATTTCAGAATGAAAGCTGACGACCTTATCACAATCTTAACAGGGAAGGTTGATATAGCAAAATGATAGTAAACAACCACGTCACGCAACCTGAGTAAATATGTCAAGTCTTAGGAAGATTGTACTTTAGAACTTTGGTTCTAAGAGTTATGAATTTGATTGAAGAGTTTGGAATTATTGTATCACCGTTCGGGCCATCATAATTCAGAAGTCATTCAGTAAACGTTTGAGGAGCTAGGGCACTTTAAATCGTAAACCCAACAACTCAGTCAGAACGTAATACCAAGATGAAACTCCTTAATATGAAGCTCCCTAGTATTGTGGTACAATAGAGATCCGGGGCATGATTTCTAAAGGCACATTGATGATGAATGATATTATGGTTATAACATAAGCGATTTTAAGCGTTTTAATCAATATCTGGAAATGTTAAATCACGTCAACATTAATTAAAGTTACTGTCTTGCAATGTTTTGAATACATTTTTATACTTTTTCAAATTGTTACATTTTAGACCCTTGAGAATGAAAAGAGGCAAAATATACCCTTAGAGTCTGCACTTTTATGAGTTTGGTCCTTCAAGTTTAAAAGATATACCAAGTAAACCTTGTGCTTTAAAAAGTGACATAATAGACCCTTGTAGTTATAACTTTGATAAAATGACATTTTTAGTCCTTTTAGTTTATAGTTGCCGATGTTACGATATATTACCCCTTGCATGGATAATTTTTACAAACATGTCAAATGCCATGTCAAGCTTATTTTAACATTTAAATAGACATCTTATAGTTCATAATATCTTAAAAATATGAAGATTTAAACACAACGTAATTTAATTAAACGATTCATTAAGCTAGGAAAAACATAAAAAGGGTCATATTAGGGTTTTTAAAATGAAAACTGTGCGGGTTCTTTAAGTTCAAATTCTTTCATGACTTATCAAAGCACTTATTTTAATGTTAGTTAAGCTTATTGGGATAGATTATAACAATAGTTTACAAGTTTAGCTTATAGATTAAGCAAAAAACTGAATTAGGTTTCGAGGTGTACGTTTTGGATCTCAAAAAAGGTTTAAACATTAGGTTTGAGTTCAAAGCTTTATATTATGATTTTAGCATGATCATATGAACATTATAAAGGTATTAATACAGAATATAAGCTTTGAGAACCTGGTCTTGAGCTTATAGCTTAGAAACAGGTCGGAATTAGGACTTTTAGCTTTGTACGCCTATAATAACGACTCCCGGGCTTCGTTTCTTGGTTTCTTTTGCTTCCTTTCTGTACTTGAGCCTTCTTAAGACCTCTTAGGATCTATTAGAGAAAAGTATTGCTTCTATGTAAGGGTTATAGAGGAGGAAGTGGGGGATGAAGAAAAATGAGAGGTTTTGGCTCCTATTTATACACAAAATGGACTTGGAGGCCAAGGGAGGTTATGTGATCTGGTTAGGACATGTAGGATGTATATAGGATGATGAGTAGGGTCTATAGGATGTGTTGGTTAAGCTAGAAACTAGCTTTGGTGAGTTGGTTTGCTTTGGTGATGCCGCGGCTAAACAAGGAAGGAAAAGGAAGCCATGTGCAATTTTTAATCTATAAATTAAGTAGATATTTGTGTAAGGTTCTTGTAAGCAGCTTAGGAATGAAGTAGCTTAGTCATGGACGTCCTTGATTGCAATATTGGACTTTGGAATGGGTTAAAATGAAAGAAAGGTGTATACAGGTACATTTAGGGCTCATTAGGGTTTGGATTGAGTTTTCTAGCTTGTAATTCATATATATTTGATTAATAATGAAATTTAATAGGTTAATGATCTTAGATCTTATATTAAGTGATTATAATCAAAAGTGGTAGGTGGTTTGGGTTTAAAATGGGAGAAGATGAGTAACGGGTCAAAGTTCAAATTTGGGCACAATTAGGGTTTCTTGGATTTGTTTTACTTATAGTTGGAGTGAATTGATGTAATTATGATGGAATATGATTGAGAATGTTGTAAATTAAGTTATTACAACTTAATTGAGTGTTGGTTTGGGTTTACAATGGATAAAAATGAAAGAAAACGGGTCATAGTTTTTAGAAAACTAGCTCTGATTTTTAGGGTTTAGGGTTTTGAATTAGGGTTTTGAGTGTAAAAAGATGTATGAAAGCTTATGAATAGAATAATTAGGTTTTAAAAATTGTATATTAAGTGTAGTAGCTTTTACATAAGTGATGGTGAAGAAATTAGAATGAAAACGAGGTAAAAAGGCTATTTTGGATGTCATGCTTAATGACTTGTACATTGTGCTTTGAAAACTTTTACTTGACTTGGAGGGAGTTTATATTTCAAATGAGATGTCATTCATTACTTTCTTTCACTTGTATATATATGCTTTTAGTGCTTGGTACATTCTCTTTAGATATTAACCCTCCATGGGAATTTAGGGTTAGAGGCTATCGATAATGGTTTAAAGCCCGTTTTGATATAACGTTGCGAATGGTACATTATAGGAATAATGTACTTTGTAAAAAGAATATGATGATATTGAATTGACATGTTATTGTGTTTGCTTGACATATATGATGACAGGATTGCCATAGATAGGTTGCGTGAGCTCGTCTACTTTAGTTATGCAAGTTACCTTGTATAATGAGATATTGACAATGGAAGTAATGTAATAAAGCGAAAAATTTTCTCGTATAATTGTGATAATAGTAAAATAGGTTTTGCATTTGATGAAAATTCTTGGGTGTTATCAGTCTCCACCAATACAGAAATTCATCTCGAGATTTTAGTTAAAAAGTGTTAGTGAAAGTGTTGGGTAGCTGGGCATGAATTTAGGTTAGGCTAATCAAGGTTACAAGTCCACGTGTGTGATGCATTTAGAATTATGTTGCATACCATAATTATAATTACCTCCTTTCACATGTCTACTTACTTCCAAGACCACACCTCTCTGATGTACAGCCATTAGAATTTCTACGATCCTGTAGATCCTGCGGTGGATGGGATACTTTGATTTGTGGAACATGTGGGTTATGGCCCCCATGATCTACTGCGCACTCTTGATCGTAATCAGATCGTTTCCATTAACCTTTAAATGTTAACCATCGAATAGAATGATCAATCATGTAGATACAGTTTCGGAATGAATAGATGATAAAGGTAATTAATGAATATGATTAGTAAAGATAAGGAATTATTTGTACCAAACGATTTAAAGGGCAACGGTTTGTACTGTATGTTATTTACTTAAAGCTACTTTATTTATTAATTTATTCAACTTACAAAAAGAAGCGTCCAACTCCTTGTAACTGAGAATTTATAAATTCATAGTTCGGAGATTTATAATTTCCTTATTCAAATGAAGAAGTGTCTTAATTCATTTCAATAAGAGGATCATAAATAATCTCTTACCTCTAATGCGTAAAACATGATATATCGAAATGCTAAGGTGTAGAAAATGATATGATCATGAAAGGTAAGAAAAATACTAAGATAGTAATTGTATTGACGCCCATGTAGTCGAGGATGATAATTTATGTTTCAAAGGTATAAAGAAAGTATTTAGTGTTGAGCATAATAGAATTGACAAACGATGTTGAGTTTTTGATATCATCAGATAACAAGATGTAACGGAATCATCACTTTATTATTTCATGGATAATCTTCATATGAACTTTAATATGAAAAAAAAAGTTGTACTTATGCTAAGTATCTTGAGATAGGATTCTAGATAAAAGTAATAGACGACAAGGATTGTAGCTTGATGATTGAGGTTTTCAGATTGAAGAAGATTCTGATGAAATTTGAATATCCTCGAGAGTTATTTCTAGGGTAGAAATCCTAAAGTGAATAAAAGCAAGCTTGTCTCTAAGTATGCTTTCTTGTGGCCTTGTTGTTTGCTTTTGAGCACTGATTTGCATAATGTCCTTTCTCTCCACAGACATTACAAGTTATGGATACTGATTGTAGGTTGTTTCTAGTGGCTGGTCTTTTGTTTCTGCAAGATGACCTACTCTATTTCAAGTCCGACACTTGACAGTGTAGGGTCCTATGTGATGCAGGGTGTCACAAGGGACGATTTCTAGTATACCCATTGGTGATAGTATAAGTCCTAAAGGTTTCTTGCTTCATGTTCTGCTGCTGGTGGTGATCATTGTTATGGTTGTTATTGTTATAGTTATTCTGATAGTTGTTGTTGATGATGTTTCCTTTATCCTCAAGCTTTCGTTTATGATCATTAGCTTCTTGCACAGAATCATGCTTTATTATCTGATCCATTAACCTCTGGGCTATGTTGATGGCTTCCTCTAAAGTTTAAGCTTCGAGGCAAGTACGTTTCTTATCAACTACTGTAGGTAATCCATTGATGAAGACTTCCATAAGTTTCTTGGTGTTTGGTACCATGTTTAGGCATAAAACGGCTAATTCTTGAAATCTCCTAATGTAAGTCTTAAGATCATTTCCTTTCACAACCAAGTTGTAAAATTCGTCTTTCATCTTCTTAACTTTAGTTCGAGGGCAATACTTATTGGTTAAGAGTCTTTTCAATTCGATCCAAGTAATTTGATTGGCTTGATCTATTCCAATAGGTTGAGCGTATGAATTCCACCAGGACAGGGCATTATCGGTTAAAGTATCGGTAGCAAATGCCACTTTATTTTCCTCGACACAATTGCTATGAGAAAATACCAATTCAGTCTGCTCAAACCAGCGAATGAGGTCAACTACTCCTTCCGTACCATTGAAGTAGAAAGGTTGACAGCTAACGAACTCTTTATAGTTTCCCGTTTTTGCTACAGGAGTTCCAATAGGTTCGGTGTTCCTGTTGGGATTACTATTACTTATCATTGATGCATCTTGTGCTTTCAGAGCTGAGGAAATGCCATCATTAATTAGTTGCTGGATGGCACCTAAAGTTATGGCTGGTGTTTCGGATGTTGACGTCTTTTTGGGAGGCATTCTATCAACATAAGAGAATACGTAATAAGAATGGCATCACAAGTTATGAAAGGTAATAAAAGAAAGAGTAATGCTTATTTTTTTGAATTTTAAGCACTTAGAGTTTATGGTATAATGATGAAGACGGAGATAATGATGCAAATGATAGAGATGGTGATGAAAGAGAGATAAGCTGGTTTTATGAAATAAGGTACGAAACGGGATTGCCTTTATAAATAGCTTGTCTTTTTACTATACATAGTCAGGATTTGACAAGCGTTTTTATTTATACCATACATCCCGTATCTAGGATAAAGTTATAACTAGTCTAAGAGTTTGTTGATTCTGAGCTGGTAGATGACATCCTAAAGATCTTTTTGATCCGTTTGGTAACGAGCTTGGATTTTCTCAATGATTTGTTTAAGATCGAAAGAGTTATATTATCTTTAGAGTTTTCCGAAGAGTTAAAAGAACTACTTCTTGCTGAAGCTGGGAAATAATCCGATGAGACCGAAGTATAGTTAAGAATATTCATAGAGGAAAAAGCATCCTCAAGATGGAAGTAGATTGTGGTTGGTGAGAAAGACCTGTTATGGTTAACAAAATAGTTGTAAATAACATAAGTTATTTTTGGTATTAATATAGTATAATAGTTATGTTTCTTTACATACTTTTTCTGAATTGTAAGTGGCACGGAGGACTTTGATGGCTGGAAACGTAATGTGGTTTATAGTTAAGGTTCTTGACCTTGTGTCTCTATTAAACCATTGCGCCTGATACCAATCTGTAACACCCCCATTTTTACAATATAGCAGCGGAAGCTAATCTGGGGTATTACTTCATGGAAACAACAATCATAATCATAGAAAACGACCCAAAAGAGACGTTTGTTCAAAAGATACGTTATCATTCATTTCAAATCAGAGTTTTACAAAGGCATGGTCCAAAATTAGTTCAACATACAATGTGAATGATAAACAAGTTTTAGCCATCTTCGGAGTCCATGCTACTCCATGCCGTATATTGACTTAATAACTTGAGTTAAACATGCTTAAAAAGTCAACAAAAAAGGTTGAGTGAAAAATTCCAATAGTTTGATAAACTGTTTGATACCGTATAGTTGTATAATTGTTACAACTCAATTATTATGAAAATGGTATTGTTATGATCTTGGGTTACGTTATTATATACCCATTATTTGTAATAATTGCAACGAATACAATCATCATAGTAACAGGGTATTATTGCGTTGTCATCTTGTTTGGTCTGTTTGGTCTGATTTGGTCTGATTGGTCATGTTCCTTGTCTGGTCTAAGCTCATGGCACACAAACTGACTAGTGTATATATATACCCAAAAATGATGTGATATTTATACACTATATATATAGAGAGATGAATGGCCCTTCGGTGTTGGTACATTGCATAATAACTCATGAAAATTCAAATATAGTGTGTTTGGTTACCTATCCGGCTAACACAAACAGGATTCGTCAATCCCGATAGATCTATCCACAATATTCGCGTTCACCCGAAAGTGATTAATGGTCCATGATAATGAGGGACTTTTGGCATAAAGTAACTTAGACATTAGTTATAATGGTATATCAGATTAGCATATAGTCTGGAAAAGCACTTGTATTCGTAATTTACAGCATGTATCCCCCTCACGGGTTTATGAAACATTAAAGAGATTAAAAAGTGAGGCTATGAACTCACTAAGTCTTTGAAAAGTAATCACATTGTTATAAGATAAACGAGTATGTAATAGAGTTTGTAACAAGCATGTATCCCCCTCGCGGGTTTATAAAACATGTAAATATGTAATGGCGAGGTATGAATCTATACCTGATGTAGGTAATTTGCATAATTATTTTAGAATGAAAGCTGACTACCTTATCACAATCTTAACAGGGAAGGTTGATATAGCAAATGATAGTAAACAGCCACGTCACGCAACCTGAGTAAATATGTTAAGTCTTAGGAAGATTGTACTCTAGAACTTTAGTTTTAAGAGTTATGAGTTTGATTGAAGAGTTTGGGAATTTATTGTCATCACGTTGGGGCATTCATAATTCAGAAGTCATTCAGTAAATGTTGAGGGAGCTAGGGAACTTTATATCGTTAAACCAACAACTCAGTCAGAATGGTAATACCAAGATGAAAACTCCATTAATATGAAGCTCCCTAGTTATTGTGGTACAATAGAGATCCGGGGCATGATTTCTAAAGGCACATTGATGATGAATGATATTATGGTTATAACATAAGCAATTTTAAGCATTTTAATCAATATCTGGAAATGTTAAGTACGTCAAGCGTTAATTAAAGTTATGTCTTGTAATGTTTCGAATACATTTTTATACTTTTTTCAAAATGTTACATTTTAGACCCTTGAGAATGAAAAGTGGCAAAATATACCCTTGGAGTTTGCACTTTTACGAGTTTGGTCCTTCAAGTTTAAAAGATATACCAAGTAAACCTTGTACTTTAAAAAGTGACATAATAGACCCTTGTAGTTATAACTTTGATAAAATGACAATTTTTAGTCATGTTTGTTATAAGTTCCAAAAAAAATTACGATATACCCCTTGCATGGATTATAATTACAAAACATGTCCAAATTGCCATGCAAGCTTATTTTAACATTTCAATAGACATTTATAAGTTATAATAAACTAAAATATGAAGATTTAACACAACACAAGTTTAAATTAACGATTCGTTAAGCTAGGAAGTAAAACGGGTCAAATTAGGGTTTTAAAATGAAAACGCGCAGGTTTTAAGCTCAAATTCTTTCATGACTTATCAAAGCACTTATTTTAAAATTATATAAGCTTATTAGGATAGATTATGACAATAGTTTACAAGCTTAGCTTATAGATTAAGCAAAAACATGAAATTAGGGTTTCGGGTGTATTGTTTTGGATCAAAAAGGTATAACACATAGGTTTTTGAGTTCAAAGCTTTATATTATGATTTTAGCAAGATCATATGAACATTATAATGTTATAAAAGCAGATCATAAGCTTAGAGAACCTGGTCTTGAGCTTATGGCTTGGAAACGGGTCAGAATCGGGACTTTCGGCTTTGTACGCCTAGAATAACGACTCCCGGGCTTTGTTTCTTGGTTTCTTTTGCTTCCTTTCTAAACTTGAGCCTTCTTAAGATCACTTAGGATCTATTAGAGCAAAGTATTGCTTCTATGTAAGGGTTATAGAGGAGGAAGTGGGGGATGAAGAAATATGAAGTGTTATGGTTGCTATTTATAGGTAAAATGACCCTTAGAGCTCAAGAAACTTGTATGATCTGGTTAGGACACATAGGAGGTCTAGAGGGTGATGAGGAGGGTCTATTAGATGTGTTGGTCAAGCTAGAAACTAGCTTTGGTGAGTTGTTTTGCCCATGTGATGCCGCGGCTAAACAAGAAGAAAAAGGAAGATCATGTGCAATTTAAAACTATATAAAGTGAAGATATTTTGAAGAGAGGTGCTTGTAAGCAGCTAGGGAGGTAAGGTGCTTGTCATTGAGGTGCTTGGTTGCAAGAAAAATAGTTAAAATGGGTCATTTTGCAAGGGTTTGTATTTCGGGTTCATTTAGGGTTCATAAGGGTTCGGGTTGAGTTTTCTAGCTTGTAATTCATGTACATTTGATTAGGAATGATAGGTTACTGATCCTAAGGCTTATATTAAGGATTATAATCAAAAGTTGAGAGGTGGTTTAGGTTAAAATGGGTAGAAAATGAGTAAACGGGTCAAAATCACAATTAGGGCACAATTAGGGTTTTCTGGATTTGTTTCTTGTATAATTGAAGTAGAATGATGAAATGATAATGGATTATGATTGAGAATGTTGTAATTTATGTTATTATAACTTATTTAAGTATTGGTTTAGGTTTACAATGGATAAAAACGAAGAAACGAGTCATGGTTTAGAAACTAGCTCGGTTTTAGGGTTTAGGGTTTTGAATTAGGGTTTTGAGTGTAAAAAGATGTATGAAAGCGTATGAATAGAATAATTAGGGTTTACACATTGTTAAATGAGTGTAGTAGCTTGCTCACAAGTGGTGGTGAAGAAATTAGAATGAAAACGGAAGTAAAACGGCTATTTTAGAGATCATGCTTAATGACTTGTACATTGAGCTTTTAGAGACTTGTACTTTGACTTGAAGAGATTTTATATTTCAAATGAGATGTTATATTTCTTGTACATTTGCTTTAGTACCTTGTACATTCATTTTAGATGTTAACCTTTCCATGAGATTATGGTTTAGAGGTATAAGATAACGGTTTAAAGCCCGTTTTAGTATAACGTTGTGAATGGTACATTATAAGAATAATGTACTTTGTAATAATGATATTATGATATTGACTTGACATGTTATGATGTTTGCTTGACATATATGAGGACAGGATTGTCGTAGATAGGTTGCGTGAGCTTGTCTACTTTAGTTATGACATACTGAGATATTGATAATGCAAGTAATGTAATAAAATGAAAATTTTCCCTGTACAATTGTGATAATAGTAAAATAAGTTTTGCATTTGATGAAAATATAGTCTCTCTCATCGGTGTGAAGATCGCAGACTTAGTGAGTCGGTCAACAATCACCCAAATGGTGTCGTAGCCTTGCGACGTCTTAGGAAGCTTCGTGACAAAATCCATAGTGATGTTGTCCCACTTCCATTCAGGTATCTCGGGTTGTACCAATAATCCTGATGGTCTTTGATGTTCGGCCTTGACCTTAGCACAGGTCAAACACTTGCTAACATAGGTGGCGATGTTTGCCTTCATATTGGGCCACCAATATAGCTTTTTCATGTCTTGGTACATCTTGTCAGAACCCGGATGTATAGAGTATTTTGATTTGTGGGACTCGTGCATGATCACAGTCCGCAAATCGCCATAACAAGGTAACCAACTCCTGCCATTGAGGCATAGGGTTCCATCCGCACGCGGTTCCAACTTCTCCGTTCTAACTTTCTCTGGATCCTTAGCATTTTCAAGTAACATGCCTCCAACATCTTCGTTCTTGATGTTCTCTGGTTTTCGTGCTTCAGTCTGAGCATTCAAGATTTGTTTGGGAAGATCCAAGCCAATAGTCATGACTAAGGCTCGAACTCTTAATGGTTGATCTCTCTCCTTCCTGCTTAGAGCATCAGCAACAACGTTTGCCTTTCCCGGGTGATAACGAATCTCACAATCGTAATCACTGAGCAACTCCAACCAACGACGTTGCCTCATGTTCAACTCTTTCTGATTAAGAATGTTTGTAGACTCTTATGATCAGTGAACACCGTGCACTTGGTTTCATACAGGTAGTGTCTCCAAATCTTAAGAGCGAACACTACTGCTCCGAGTTCCAAATCATGCGTCGTATAGTTCTTCTCATGAATCTTCAGTTGGCGTGATGCATAAGAAATCACCATTTCTCTTTGCATCAACACAGCGCCCAAACCCTTCTTTGAAGCATCGCAGTATGTGATAAAATCTTTGCTTCCCTCAGGTAGAGCAAGGATTGGTGCACTGCACAACTTCTGCTTCAACAGTTGAAAAGCTGCTTCTTGTTTATCGCCCCAAACAAACTTGACCTTCTTTTGAGTAAGCTTAGTCATTGGTTTGGCGATCTTTGAAAACCCTTCAATGAATCTTCGATAATACCCAGCAAGACCTAAAAATTGACGAATCTCCGTTGGTGACTTAGGAGATGCCCAATCTTTAACGGATTCAATCTTGGTTGGATCCACATGAATGCCTTCACTATCAATCACGTGACCGAGGAACTGTACTTTGGGAATCCAAAATTCACACTTGGAAAATTTGGCATACAACTCCTCTTTCTTAAGCAACTCTAAGATTAGCTTAAGGTGCTCTTCGTGTTCTTGCTTGTTCTTCGAATATATCAGAATATCGTCAATAAAGACAATCACAAATTTATCCAGATATGGTTTGCACACCCGATTCATAAGGTCCATGAATACAGCAGGTGCGTTCGTCAAACCAAATGGCATAACTTGAAATTCATAATGGCCGTAACGAGTTCTGAAGGCAGTCTTTGGAATGTCTTCTTCTCGAACCCTCAGTTGGTGATAACCTGACCTTAGGTCGATCTTTGAGTAGACACTCGACCCTTGAAGCTGATCAAATAAATCATCAATTCTGGGGAGTGGATAACGGTTCTTCACTATCAGTTTGTTTAATTCCTGATAGTCAATGCACATCCGGAATGATCCATCCTTCTTCTTGACAAACAAGACCGGAGCTCCCCAGGGTGAGGAACTGGGTCTTATAAAGCCTTTGTCGGACAGCTCTTTCAGTTGCTCCGATAACTCTTTCATTTCGGAAGGCGCCAATCGATAAGGTGCCCGTGCTACAGGTGCAGCACCAGGTACCAAATCAATTTGAAACTCCACTTGTCGAGTCGGAGGAAGACCCGGCAAGTCCTCAGGAAATACTTCAGGAAAGTCTCGAACTATTGGCACGTCCTCAAGTCGCTTCTTCTCCGACTTGTCTTCAACCTCCTTTGCAGTGACATGTGCCAAAAAGATAGGAAATCCTTTTTGCATGTACTTCTGCGTTTTAGTGCACGAAATGATGTTTAATCGTGTCACATTTCCCTGGTTACTTCCATCACCGTGTATGATTAAGGTTTCATTTCCCCAGGGGATGCGAACAATCTTCTCGGCACACACAATGACCGCTTGGTACTTCGCCAACCAATCCATACCGATTATAGCATCGAAACTACCAAGTTCTACAGGCATTAAGTTTATGTTGAATGGGTGGTTTAGGAAGTTTAATGTGCAACCACTAAGGATAGTGTTTAACCCAATTATTCTCCTGTCAGCTAGTTTGACATCATAATAGTGATCTAGGGTAGATGGCGTTATGTCAATTTGGGAGCTAAATGCAGTAGACACAAAACTCCGATCGGCACCCGTATCAAATAAGATATAAGCATGGCGGTTGTTTAGAAGGAACGTACCCGCAATGACGTTGTCTAGGTTTGCCCCCGCATTTCCAACCACATACACCTTCGCTGGAGCCCTGTCATTACCAGCTTGATTACCACGGTCATTGTTTTTCAGTTTTGGGCAGTTTCTTTTAAAGTTTCCTTGAGCTCCGCACTCATAGCAACCATTTCCCTTCTGATTATTGTTGTTGTTGTTGCGGTTGTTGTTGTTGTGGTTGTTGTTGTTAGTATTTGCAGGTCGGCTTCTACAATCCTTGGCCAGATGGCCAACCTTTTTGCAGTTATTGCACCTAGGTGGACAAGGACCTTCATGATTGTAATCACACTTGGAACACAGAGGTTTAGACCCAACGTATGGTTTCCTGTTTCTATTGCCTATAGTGTAGGCATGGCTTATGTTCTGCCTCTTATTCTGTTGTTGTTGGTTTTGATTGTTCTTAGAAAGATCATCATACTTTCTTTTCTTTTCTGCCTGACGTTCAACATAGGGATGGATCTTCTCATTCATCAACTCAGTTGTAAACTCGATAGCCTCTTGCATGGTTTTCGGCTTTGATGCCTTTACACTGCCAAGTATCATATCGGGCAAGCCACCGATATACTTTTCAATCTTGTCTACCTCTTCTGGGAACATCCTGGCACACATCAACGCTAGTTGCTGAAATCGTCGATTGTAGGCCACCACATCGGTGCCCTTAACCTTAAGATTCCACATCTCAGTCTCAATCTTCTTGATCTCACCCCTCGGGCAGTATTTATCAGTCATCATTTTCTTTAGTGTTGTCCATGGCATGGCATGAGCTGCTTCGGGAGTCGTGGTCTTAACATGGGCATTCCACCATGTAAGAGCATCGTCTTGTAGAGTGCAAGTCGCAAATTTGACTTGACAAGATGCTGTGCAATTGCTAATGCTAAACACAGACTCCATTTTCTCAAACCATCGAGTGAGTCTGACGACTCCCTCAGTGCCTTTAAAGTCCAAAGGTTTGCATTTCAGGAATTCCGAGTAAGAGCATTCGCGAACAGCTTGTGCTGGCCTTGGTCTTGAACCATTGCTGTCGTAGCCATTCCTAACTCTGCTTGCTTCTGCTTCAGCCATTGCAGCAGCAACTCCTCGGTCAATTAAGGCCTGAAGTTGTGCCTCAGTAACAGTTGTGGTGGTTGTTGCATTTGGGGTTGGTGTGACTGGTGTTGACCTTGTGGTTCATTTTGGTGTCATTTTCTTCAATCACAAGAAAATACAATACCCGTTAGATTTTAATACAATCTATACGTGACTTAACATTTGCATAATAAATAAAATAAGATCAAATCCACACAGTGAAACCAAATACACCAACACAAGATCGGGACATGCATATACATCCATTACATATATAATCTTGGAAATTTACATCGATCTGTTTGGTACACATTGATTCCCTATCGCTAGGTTACATAATGAAAATAAACCTAGAGCCATACTTGCCGGAGTACCCGTATTACTTTGTAGGCTATACAACATAGTAAATACAAAAAGACTAGAGATCCATACCGGATAGCCTAATCAAAAACAAAAGGACCAATAACGCCGCTAGCGGGGGGGAGGAGTAACCATAAAAAAGTTAGCAGCTATATATGTATAGCTACAATATGGTTAGAAAGTAACTTAGGAACTACTACCAGTATCCTCTAAGGTGTCATCGCGTGCTCTAGCCTCCAAATCCTGAATACGCATGATATGCCTTGTTGCGCGATCATCCGCATCCTGACGCTGCCACTCGTGGCTACGCGTCTGAGTCTCTGACACTGTAACCCGTACCTCTAATGCCCTGTTGTAAGCCTCAGACCTAGCCAAGGCCTGACGGGTCTCCATACTCTCTTTCTCGTAAGCAAGTCTCTCTTCCTCAATACCTGCAATCTTAGCTCTAACAGCCTACACTGATCCTTCTAGGGGCTCGTTTTGTTGGTCGTGAGTAAACTCAAATCTCTCTACTGCGAATCATCTACCTGGTATGACCTCAGTTTGACCACCTCTAAGGCAGCCTTCATCTTACCTCTTAGTATCTGGACCCTAGTCTCCACAGTAGCTACAGAATGCATTCGACCTATGGCGTCATAATAGGTCCAGGGTGTCTAGAACAGCAGCAGAACTCTCCGGAAACCTCACACCCAGGGTCTGGGGAGCAGTAAGTAGTAGCATCTTCTGAGGCGGCGTGTAGCATCAGGATATCTAGCTCTACGGATTAGTGCTTGGTGTAGGTAGTGGTATAGTAAAATGGTGGTGTTCCTTGATGGGAGTTCGTGGGATGATAGGTGGATGGTGCTGCAGCTCTCATTGTTGCATAGCTGGTTGTAACATGGGGTCGGAATATGGATGAGGGTAAAAGGATGGTGGTGGTGGAGTGCAGAAGCAACCTCAGTAATGTATGCCTCTATAGGTGCCTCATCCTCAGCTGGCACTAAGTCCTCAGGGTGCTCAGGCTCAGGAATGTACACTGGTACATGATCCTCCAGCTCTATGGGATCAGGTACATACTCTGGAGAATGTATGGTACCTGAATCCAGTATCTGTCTGGCAAGCCTCTCGTTGGAATCTCAGATGGGATACTCCTTTGATCATGCCTCAGAGTGAACAGAAGTATAGGTAACTACGGAATCAGCTGACATGACTGCTGTGACCAGCAGAAATAACTTATATAAGTATATTATATAAGGATCTTATTGCAATATACGTAATATATTATAAACACGTATATCAATTATGAATGCATATAATATAACTAACTAATGCAACAAACTACGTGTGTCCGTAAAAACCCCTTATTATGAAATGCAATGTTTGAAACGGTTATAAGATCCAGCAAAAACATTGACATAGGTTCTCTATAACCTTGGATCTTGATACCAATCTATAACACCCCCAAAATGGATCGCAGCGGAATAAGGATATCTGGGGCATGTTACTTCTCAGATCAATAGCACAAGATATATAAGAACAACAAAAAGTCGTTTAAAATGATACATTGGATTTGATAAAAGACTTGTTACACAAAGCATGCAGCTTTACTTGTTCAGTGTTTGATATTACAAAGATTGACCATATATTTCCTGAAACATATTACATCCAAATCTTTAGCGTGATAACCAAAAGTGTCACCAATGTATCCCTGGCACCTCGTGCCTATTGACCACCTGAAAACATTGCTTTAAAACGTCAACAAAAATGTTGGTGAATTCATAGGTTAGTAAATTATAATATACAGGACGCAAGACTTTCCTCGTGTTTAATGCAACAGATGCAGGACTTCACAAATCCAAATTACGTTTCTAAGCTCTGGCCACTGAAGCTTGACAATTATATTCGCAATAATAAATATTGTTATTCTGCCCGATCAGATGTTTAACCCTAAACATCCCAAATCCAACATGCTATAACGTTCGTTCCCGGTGATAGCTAATCACCAAATGGAGGTCAATTCATAAATAGGATCTATTCATAACATTCGCGCTTACATAATGTAATTCACAACTACATCTATGCAATTGACAGTTCATGATAATGGGCTCAACTTGGGTTATCGCTACTTAGGCAAACACGTAATCAATATAAAATATACACTTGCGTCCAATTTATAAAACAAAGCATGTTTCCACCCCAAAGTTATAAATCATTAAAATCGTAAAAATGTGGGGCTATGAACTCACCTTGAGTTACTGATAATCCAAATATCACAGATAATGCGTCACGCAAATCGTTAGATGCAACCTATTTAAATTAAGGTCGTATAAGTGCTAAGCATGGTAATTAACATCTACCATATACAATTCTACATAGCTAGATCACCATCTAATTGTTTTGGTAAAATTGTGTTTAATAAGTTAAAACGTTTATAATTACTGTTTTAGTAAAACTGGCGTAACTTTCGCGTTTCAAGTCCGTTTGAGGTGTTTCTTGCGCTCACGTTTTCGTATTAAGTCGAGTTATCAAAATTTGACATTTTCAAATTTTGGACCTACTGGTGAACAGTAACTTTTACTGTTCACACCAGATCATAAGTTCACTTATATCGTTTTTGTTGTCGTAAAACTCGTATACGTCGTATTTTCTTCGTTATAGCTCCGTTTTTAGCGATTCCTTCGAGCACGTTCTCGTAATTGAAAGTTCTATTGATTTATGAGGTTTACAAAAATAAAAGTTTCTGTCATGAATAGTAACTTTTATAAAAATAGTTTTATAAAAGTATTAATTGTCGTAAACTCGCGAAATTCATAACTCATTCGTTATTAATTGAAAATTTTCGTTTCTTATCATTTTGGAATCCTAAAAATATGTGTAATCTGTTAAAAATACTAAACTTGCTGTTTTATATAATTTTTATAAATTGTTTTATAAAAATTCTTTTATAAATTCGTTTATTTATCGTATAACTTGTTTTTACCGTAACTTTTTCGTTATTTATCCGTTTTTCAAGTTTCTTACATGCCCGGATTCGTCTTGAGATGTAGTATTTTATAAAAACATAAAGTAGATATGTTTATATTCGAATTTTGGACAGAAACATTGAATGACTTTATTAAGTCTATATTTAACCTTTGTTTTTATACTTTTAACTTTGTAATCTACCACAAGTCTTATATACCATATATGTTATATGTCATACATATATTAAAGTCCATTAGTCCATCATTGTCCTCATATGTCCAAATTACCAAGTCCATAAACAAGATTTACATGTTATTTGCATTACTTTCACTTGTAACATATTAAGAAACCTATAAAACCCTAATTTTGCACATACACTTTTTAAGCTTAACCAAGATTGTAAAATACTTATGTATCCATTTATAACATGATATATCCAACAACATACCATAAGTAAAAGTGTACAAATCCATAACCACAAGTAAAAATAGGTTTTACATGTTTAAAAGCATCCTAATGGTGATTTCACTACATAGAACTCATATACACATAAAATCATAAATGTAAATACATAAAGAGTCTTAGATAACCTTAATGAGATGTAGGGTGATGATCAACACAATCCAAACCCTTGTTTAGATGAAACACCAAAGCTTGCAAGACTTGAAAATCCTAGTTTTCTAAAGAAAACTTAATCTTGTAATACTTGCTTAAATACTTGAAAACTCTTAACCAAGCTTCCAAACCTTCTTAGTTAACCTTAGATATTATTGTAGGATGTGTGTAAATGTTGTAGGAAAATTTTGTACTGATTTTGTGTATAGAGGGTTTTGAGTCGTGGCTTATATGAGTGACAAATGGAGTATTTGTTTGATTTTCACCTTGCAAATGAAGAGTGTGTGTGTAATATCACTTGTACAAGTATTATATATCTCCATGACTAGTCAAAGGAACACATTGAGGGTCTTAGGGAGTCCTTGGTCAAGAATGGTTAGTCTTGGTCAAGGGGACATAAAACTTAATGTGTTAATGTATGTACAATTGCAAGTTGTTGATTTTTGACACATTTTCTTGGTCTATCCTTATAAATCCGGCCATGGCATGATATGTGTGATAATATTATGTGAATTTTATGTATTGGGTATAAAAGTGGGTATTTGTTTAAGCGTAGAAAAGTTTTGGTGGTTCCGGGTATGCATAAATGCAATTTATCGCGAAACGTAAACACTTTATGTAACCGATAAAAATAAAATGAACAAAGACCATAATTATTCTCAAAATAATTATTTAATACTTGATTGATGTAAACGCTTAATTGTTTGGTGCCCGTTTACATTGAACGCAAATTTTTAGCTTACGCGGTTTTACTTAATACATGAAATTACAAGCAAACGCGTACGACACTAAAAATAAATAGTATATTTATCGACGTCGTCAATGACTTGAAAACACTGGGTGTTATATAAGCAAGTAATAAACAATACTTACTACATTGAAAGCAATACGGCAGCGAGCGAGTAGCAAAACAAATGAAAAATATATTTATTAAATAAGTTATGCAAAACTTATTAAATGGCAGCAAGCATGCACAGAGAAAAAAAATAAAAAAAATCGGCTGGTTATTTAGGGTTTTTGGTGGTGGGTGTTTATGGCTCTGATACCATATTAGAATTGCTAAAACTCACATTGAAAGGCTAATTGATTTGCTTGCATCATTCTCTGCAATGTACATAGTATTTATAGATACAAAGGGGATGGGCTTAAGCCCAAGATAACTATGACAACTCATGATTGACATATCATGATAACTATGACAACTCATGATTGACAAACAAGATAACAATGACAACTCATATACACGGCTAATAGGCTTCACCTCTCTCATATGTGAAAACCACAACCGTAGCAACTCTTCCTGCAAAATAACAGAAAATTAATCTTTAAAACCTTTAGGCACGAAATTTAATACAAAGACATTGAGAAATCATACCTCATTTTTCACATTTTCATTTTAAAGTATACTTCGGATTCAGGTTTGGAGTGTAATCCAAATCCTCTATATCTTCACCAACACACTGAAAATCATGGCAAGCGAACATGTTAATAAGCCTCAAGAAACAATGACAAAAGACTATATAATAAGCTCTAAATCGGTTTCAAAGAAAATAAAATAAGCTTTAAACTGAGTAAGATTGTATGATTAATATCAATATTTCATAAGCCAGCTCCAATTTCGAAAGCACCAAATCAAGTAATACTATATACCGGAAAGGTAAAACCGTAAAACATGTAATAATCATATGCTAAAGACATGATATCACAATGAAGTATTAATTTCCTTAAGCTGACTATATTAACAAAACATGCAGCTAATTCAGGCCTAAAACCTCCATTTTGGACAGCACATAGCATGTTCAACGACCAATTTGTGAGAGATAAAAAGCTATACAGAACAACCCTTTTAGGACAGATAATAACATACACAAAACCCTCATTAATGAGAGCAGATCAGGACTAAAACCCTTATTTTGGACAGCATAAGCATAATCAAACACCCCAATTTATGAAAGCAAAACACAGCCAAAACCCCCAATTTATGACAACAAAATGTTGGGATTTAACAAACGAGGTAGCCAATTAGCTACGAGTATGCAGCGGAATGGATCTAGTTTTAGCATATAGATTAACACAAATAAATTAAAACAAGTAATTTACTAACCTTTTGTTTAATGATAAAAATCAATAAACTTACGCCGGATCTTGATCTTGAAACGAGTTATTAAATTACCACCTCTACGGTTGCTCACACAAACACGTCAACCAAGTATGAGTCGATTGCTAGTTAAATCTTCACGTACCAAACACCAAGTGTTAAACCGATTACCAAACGCACCCTTGTGAGCTTGAACTAATCGAAAACCAAGTAAACCCTAATTAGGGTTTCCACCGAAAAACCTAAAACCGAATTTGGTTAGGGTTTTAAAACCAAAATCGAAAATATATTTAGAGTTAAATTCGGTTAGGGTTTAATAACCAAAAACAAAAACCCTTAATTAAGTTTTGTGTATCGTCAAGCTAGAAAAACACCAAACAAACACCTTCGTGTGTTGATCTTGAATCGTCAACAAAGAGGACAAGTACAACCGAAAACCCTAAAAGGGATTTTCGGGTTTCGGTGAGGGTTTTAGGAAGAGAAGAGAGCACCGAATAATATAGGTGATTTTAGGGACTGAATTGAATAAAGAATGAGGTGTAGGGGTTATGTTGGTATGGGCACAAGCCCAACCCTATTCTTGTACAACAAGGAAACTAATTTTCCTTTTCTCCCCTCCTTTAACCCTATAACCGAACAAACACCCCCTTCTAGAACCACATAGGGAGTCGGCCAAACAATGGGCTCCTCGGGGTTTGGGTTTTCTTCGTTTTAGTCCATCGGGTTTATTATTTAAATATCTGTTACAATTGTTAGACAAGTAACGGTAATTAACGATTATTTAAATTACATCGTGAAGTAAAACATACTCTAAGTGTTTAACGCGTGTGCCCCCAATAGGCTCACGTATTTCTATCATATAACTTACGAAACCGACTAACATATTCCAACAGCTCCCACTTAGGAGTCGGAGTAGCAGGCTGCAGATATACTGATAATTGGCAACGTCTAGCAAACACACACAATTACATTTAAATTAGAAATACTTGAGATAAAGTTTCAAGAACAAACTCATCTTTAATGGTTATGTATTACTTGCCATTATCATTCTTTTGTTCAGATACCGTTAAACCATGGATATGGATCCTAACTCATTCCATATAGTTTAACCATTTAGTTTCTCGTTATAGAAGTTAATTCAGATCTACCAAACGTAATCAAGAAATGTCACACCCCCAAACGGGGCCTGGACGGAAACACGTGTCCGGGGACGTGACGTCATAATATACATCACACAAGATACAAAGAACGACCTATAAGGGTACGTTTGAAAATCCAACATCGTTGCATTAATTTAAATTAGTTAAGGTTTTGCATAAGTTCAAAGATAATATGCGGAAGCGAATAAAAGGGTTTTAAAGTTTGACAACGATGTTAACATAGATAATAATAATTCTTGAAATTGGTCCAATGCAAGGCAACACCATAAAGCAACATCCACAGCTAAGAACCTGAGAAAAACATGCTAAAACGTCAACATAAAGTTGATGAATTCATAGGTTTGAATTTAATATTAAAAGTGGACCACAAGTTCATAGTACGCACGTGACAGTTATAACAGACACAACTTCACATAAAAAGTATTTACTGTTGCGCTAAGCTCATGACACTGAAGCTCAATTTAAAAGGAAGCATATTATATGCCAAACAAGAATTAATTGCCCTAAAGGTATCTGACCAAGATCACCTAGTGAAATCCAACATGGTATATATCCGTTTATCGGGAGCCCCGTGGGTAGTGAGCGCTACTCACCCGGATAGGGATAATTAGTCCCAATAGATCTATTTACAAAATTCGTACTTACTTAACCAGTCAGTCGGTTAAGAAATTGACGGTTCATGATTGTTCGGGCATTAATGGTTTATTCGCTACTTAGGTAACACGTAATCAGGAAAAGGAAACGTAAAGTAACTGTGTCCATAGTTTAAAACAAGCAATGTTTCTCACCCCAAAGTAGTAAAGTAAAGATAGTAAAACGTGAGGCTATGAACTCACCTTAGCAAGATGAGCAAATGATAAATCACGCAAGTGAAAGATGATATAGAAATCTAGCCGCGACCTAGAATAATAACGCGTCTTAGAAACACGGAAAACATGCCAAGAATTGCACAATATGTTCATCACCAAAAGACATCCATGTGTGTTTTCTTTGATTTGATTAACAAAACGTGACAAAAGAAAATTATAGAGTTTTTCGTTAAGTTTCAGCGTTTAACCAAAAATTACCATTTTTAGTAAGTTTCTATTTTGGGAAAGTTTTTAGTTTCAAGACGTTAATACCGTCCCCTATATTTATTAAGTTTCTATATTTTCAAAACGCACTAACTAGCCTTAATCGCTTAACTTCTATGTCCGTTTCGCTAAATTTTTACCAAACATACTATTTTTAGTAACTTTAACGTTTTTTCTAAAATATGTTAACGACGTCTTTAAATGATACTAATCAATATATATGTGTTACTATATATTTCGCTAGTGTTTAGAAAGTTCAAAAATGTCCAAAAGTATCTGAAAACCCATTTTACTATTCACATCAGCAACTATTCATTCGGTTTTGTCGAAAAATGTTTCAAGTTTCATTTGGCTATAACTTGGGCGTTTTAAGTCCAATTTTAGTTTGCGATATATGAAAAACTATATACTCGAAACAAGCTCTCTAAAAACTACTTTTACGCCTAATAAAAACATTTTTAGGTCGGCCAAAACCTCAAAACTATTTCGGATCAGCAACTACCTTTTCTACAAACGCTTCCAAAAATCACACCAAACTTTACAATAGTGCCTAATCTAGCCTAATCTCCATTCACAACTAATCCAAAATAAAACCATTCCTAAAACTAACCTAGTCTCTTTATTTCTATTGTTTCAACTCTCATCCAACTCTCATCTCACCAAGAACATATTATTTAACTAGTGAAACAAAGTAAGATCATTATTTATAAAATCTTATTTTATAATCTTTCAAAAAATTAAAACACAACATATGGATGTATGGATCTTAAACATATATGAAATAACATAAGTAAACCACAAGAAAAGATTCAAGACACTTACAAGAATGAAGAACAAGTAGATAAATCACAAGATCTATACCCCAAAATAGTAGATCTATAAAACCCAACAACAAATCTTGAAACCATAACTTTAGATCTTGAAGAAAAACCTTTAAATCAAATAACCAATACTTCAAACCACCTTAGAAATTCTTAGAAATGAACCTTTTATGCTTGGATTATGCAAGAAATCAAAGAAAATGAAAACCCTAAAAGGGTGTGTTTGACCGTGAGCTTCAAGAAGGAAAAAGGAGAAAAGAAAATGTGTTGGTGGCTTTGAAATGAAATGGTAACCCTAAGTTATTATGTGATGTTGTATTTATAGGACAAGGGAACTGTCACACCACGCCTAGGCGGAAACACGAGGCGTAACATCATAGATATCATCACAACACAATGGTGTCTACTATAGAGAAATCTAAATGAAAGAAATAATCAAATGGACACTATGTGTCATGACAATACCCAACACAAGATAGAGGAGTCTTGCATTACTAAAGTAATGTCATACACGAAACAAAATAATCCAAATACTAACAATCTCCACAATCAAGTATCAAGCAAAACAAATGTCATAACTGAAAAGACTAGAAAAGACAACTCCACAAGCAAAGCCTAGGGTCTCCCTAGCCACTCTTCCTAACATCCTTCTTATCATCACGATACTCGCCTGAAAATGATGCTTAAAAACGTCAACATAAAGTTGGTGAGAGTCATAGGTTTAAGACACGATATAAATCCAATTAAATCATTACTGTGATAAATGAAAAACACTGCATGACAATAAATGAACTATCATATAAGCTATCATGTAAACCAAATCAAATCCAATCCAAACCAATACCATTCACACGATTACGAGACGTCTCTATCGCAAATCTACTCCAATTGATCACTAAGCCATGGAGCATACCACAAATCCACTCCAATTGATCACTAAGCCATGGAGCATACCACAAAACCCACTCCAATTGATCACTAAGCCATGGAGCGTATCACATCACAGACATGTAGCACATAACATATAATAGCCACATAAAGTCCATGCATCACTTTAAACACATTATCACAGTAATCAAAACATTTCCATACTAGCATCATTTCCATCCCAAGTTTAAAACAAGTAAAAGTGGGACTATGAAACTCACCTTAGCTTAGCTTAATCCAAAAAGGTTCCAAGAAGCTTCACAAAGATCTAAATAACAAAACATACGGATATTAACATCACTTTTGGTTCATTCACTGCCAATAGGGATGTAACCTCCAACTATGATGGATTCTAAGCAATCTATCAATGTTCTTAAAACAAAAAACCCTCATTTTGTACCTTTTAAAATTCTTATATAACTAACTTACACTTTATTTTTTTACACTGTTTTTTCAATTTCTGGATTTGAGCAGAATTTTAGACTTCACTATGCACACCCTAAACGCAAACCACTTATACATCTTATAATGTCTTGCAATAATTCCAACAGGTTATACCTAATATGACTTATCAACCCCCATATTACCCCTCCACCACAGTTCACACACTTTTATAAATAAAGTTATGAAAATCAAACAAACCAAGTGTCCAAAATCGCGTAGTAACAGACACGCCTAAAGTTTGGATGTCTTAGCTGACCATTTTAAACACCACCCCATACTTAGACAAAAATCAGGGATCACACACAACATATGAAATGACTTCCATGTTAATATTAGCCCCTGAGAAGGTGTCTAAGTATTTTTAGAAAAATCAAAACCCTAACTGAAACCCGTCAGAAAATTCACTGTTTTGCACACTTATCTTATAAAAATTATTTGATAACCTTCCCGACCACGAAAACTCTTGGGGCTGGATTGTTTGGAAAGAAGACTCAGAGGGCTACTGTTTAAAAAAAAAGAAACTCTTAAATATCATTCTTCATCCTAGAGAAAATCGCTCGTGAACACAGCCCTAATTCTGCTCATCCCTAAATTAAGATTTCATGAAAACCCTAACATGTAATTTGCATGATTATGACCCAAATTCAACCCTAATCATAATTACAACACTAATTAATCATTATGATCTGAATTTTTATGCAAACCCATAATCCACCATAAGATTACAATGTTACATGAATTAAAAGAATTAATGAAGGTTAATACACTTACCTTTTTACGCAAAAACCTTAATAAATCCTAAGCTTTTCTTGATCAACAATGGAGGCAAAATATGTTCTTTTTTTTGTTAGGGGCTGCATAATTTCGTGGGATATGAATGGGGAGGAAGAAATTATGTTTTAAGGTTTTTACTATAATATTTTTTTTTTGTGGGGGGGGGGGGGGGGGGGGGGGGGGGGGGGGTTTTTGGGGGGGGGGGGGGGGGGGGGGGGGGTTTGGGGGTGTTTTTTTTTTATTTGGGGGGGGGGGGGGGGGGGGGGGGGGGGGTGTTGTGTGGTTTTTTTTTTTTTATTTTGTTTTTGTTTTTTTTTTTTTTTTTTGTTTTTTTTTTGTGGTGTGTTTTTTTTTGGTGGGTTGTTGTTGTTGGTGGGGTGTGTGTGTGTGTGTGTGTGGAATGGGGGGGGGGGGGGGGGGGGGGGGGGGGGGGGGGGGGGGGGGGGGGGGGGGGGGGGGGGGGGGGGGGGGGGGGGGGGGGGGGGGGGGGGGGGGGGGGGGGGGGGGGGGGGGGGGGGGGGGGGGGGGGGGGGGGGGGGGGGGGGGTGGGGGTGTGGGGGGGGGGGGGGGGGGGGGTGTGTGGGTGGGGGGGGTTTGTGTGGGGGGGGGGGGGGGGGGGGGGGGGGGTGGTGTGGGGTGGGGGGGGGGGTGGGGGGGGGGGGGGGGGGGGGGGGGGGGGGTGGGGGGGGGGGGGGGGATGTTTGATTTAATTTTTTTTGAAATATTTTATATCATAGTGTTTAATCAAAATTGGCACATTAATCCCATTATTTTTAAAAAAAAACGATTCCGGTCCCTCCACTATATATATAATATATAAATAATAACAATAAATATATATATATATATATATATATATATATATATATAAATAATTATATTATTTACTATCTTGCTTACCTTAAGTTTTTTAAAAAAAAAAAAAAAAAAAAAAAAAAAAAAAAAAAAAAAAAAAAAAAAAAAAACAAAAAAAAAAAAAAAAAAAAAAAAAAAAATAAAAAAAAAAAAAAAAAAAAAAACCCAAAGCTCATACTCTTTTATAAGTACCCTTTAGAAAATCATAACACCAAATGTCCCAAATTCGGCTAGTAACAGACACCCTAAAAGTTTGATGTTAGCTGACCATTTTAAACACCACCACATACTTAGCCAAAAATCAGAGGTCACACACAATATATGAACTTACTTCCACGTGAAAATTAGCCCTTGAAAAGGTGTCTAGGTATTTTTAGAAAAATCAAAACCCTAACTGAAACCCGTCAGAAAATTCACTGTTTTGCACACTTATCTTATAAAAATTATTTGACAACCTTCCCGACCACAAAAACTCTTGGGGCTGGATTTTCTGGAAAGAAGACTCAGAGTACTACAATTTAAAAAAAAGAATCGCTTCAATATCATTCTCCATCATGGAGAAAATCGCTCGTGAACACAGCCCTAATTCTGCTCAACCCTAAATCAAGATTTCATGAAAACCCTAACATGTAATTTGCATGATTATGACCCAAATTCAACCCTAATCATAATTACAACACTAATTAATCATTATGATCTGTATTTTTATAAAACCCTAATCCACCATAATTAATGTTACATGAATTAAAAGATTAATGAAGGTTAATACACTTACCTTTTTACGCAAAAACCCTAACAAATCCTAAGCTTTTCTTGATCAACAATGGAGGCAAAATATGTTCTTTTTTTGGTTGGGGGCTGCATAATTTCGTGGGATATGAATGGGGAGGAAGAAATTATGTTTTAGGTTTTTACTAAATATCTTAATTGCAATCCTAATCCCTCTATACTTCTAGTTTTATCAAATTTGCACCTTAAACCCTTATTTTTAACCAAAACCGATCGGCCCCCTATATATATATATATATATATATATATATTAATTACATATTTACTTGCATTACCTTAAGTTTTTATAAAAACCTAAGCCAATTTGAGTAAACCTTTATACATAACCGCAATAAACCGCACCTTCTAAAAATAACTTTTCATTTCCAAATTCACATGCTATTTATGGAAAGTTTGATACAAACTTCCATATTTCAGCCATATCATTCCTTCATAAAGCCACCCATATTCAATAAACGCTTACCCTTTAAAATCAAGTTTTGACGTAGCAATGCATGCAACACGTCTTTCATTTCCATTATCACCACACGTGAACAAATGAAATACTTATCTCCAACTCATATGCACATAAAATAAGATAATCATTTACCTCTAAAATGATATAATGCACATATATAAACCACTTAACAACCAAAAAGATCACATAGCACACAAGAATCACACAAAATGAGTAATAAGTTAAAGTCTAAAGGTATAAACTAACCCGCTCAAACCACGGTTGTCACAGTATCCCCTCCTTATGGGAATCTCGTCCCGAGATTCAACTAGTCTGATCATCAACACGATCAACAAATAGCTGGGGATACTTAGATTCCATATACTCCTCACGTTCCCAAGTAAACTCTGGGCCACGTTTAGAGTTCCATCGAACCTTCACAATAGGTATTCTACCACGCTTTAAACTCGTAACATCACAATCCATAATCTCTACTGGTTCTTTGATAAAACATAAAGTCTTGTCGATTTTAATTTCATCCAACGATACATGCAAACTATCTTTGGCTAAACACTTTTTCAAATTCGACACACGGAATGTGTCATGCACATCAGCCAATTCCTCAGGCAACCTTAATAGATAAGCAACAGGGCCGATTCTCTCAAGAATCTCAAATGGTCCGACATACCTCGGCGATAACTTTCCCCTTTTTTTTCAAAACACATTACACCTTTCCATGGTGACACTTTTAACAACACCTTATCTCCAATCTCGTATTCAACCAACTTATGTCCACTGCTCGCATAACTCTTTTTACGATCTCTCGCCACTTGGAGTTTTTCTCTTATAACCACCACTTATCAAACATTTCCTGTACCAACTCGGGTCCAATCAGATAACCTTTTCCAATTCAGCCCATAATACAAGTGATCTACACTTCCTTCCATACAACGCTTCAAATGGAGCACATTAAATACTCAAATGATAACTATAACCAATGAGAAACATCCAACTACTCGAGCCTCGCCCGTCCTCGAGGAAACCCCTCAAAATTTTAAGTTGTGTAACAACTTGATTCATATCTTAATCTCGCAACTCATCAAACCAGAACTGTCTTGAAATTAAGGTATGAGTTGTTACAAAACTCAACGTTTTTGAAGAATCAACGCGACTTCAGGTTTACTAAGAATTAACACCACCCAACATTTATGATACTCAACTAACTGTAGATGAACACCCCAACTATCACCAAAGTCAATTATACACATTCTCGTCATATCTGATACATCAACCCATAATCATCTTCAACTATACCATATCCACCATCTGATCTCAACAACGTAATGATAACATTCATAGTAATATGCCACATTTCCACTCAGATACCTCTGGTTGATGAAGCAACCCGATGGTCTCTGATGTTCAGCCTTCACCTTTGAGCAAGTCACAACACCTAATAATATACGTATTTATATCTTTCTTCATACCTAGCCACCAATATATGTTTCCACATCTCAAGAGTAAAGATCATTGCACCCAACTTTAAACCATGCGTGGCATAGTTCTTCTCGTAAATTTCCAATTGCCGCGAGGCATACACAATCACCTTATTTCTTCACACGAGTACACTTTCTAATCCTTGATTTGACGCATCACAGTAAACCACAACATCTTCTGATCCATCAAGCAATTGATAATATTGTTGCAGAATTTTAATCAACCTCATGCTACTGAATCTCTTAAACTATAAAAATTACAAAAGTGAGGTTTTCACCCCTAGAAAGCCACTTAAGTCTAGTTTTTATAACATTTGGCCAATCAATCAACCCATTTACCAATCAACGGGAAATAAATTTTTACTAATCATAACTCCAACCAGAAAGTTTTCTGAATTTCGAACGCTTACGATTTTGGCCATATATCCTATTCCACAATAGCAGTCAAGTTGATTCCAATTGGAGGTAAAAGCTTATGATGTCTATTTGTTAACCATGCTTTAAAACCTAGGCCTACTATCCAAAAACCTGGAGCAAGACATGTTTTCCAACAGCAGCTCTAGATTTGGTCCGCAACCGTAAAATAACCATAACTCCTTCATCCGAAATCGTTACAAGAGTATCCAACTCACCATATGAAGCTTAAGACTCATTCTAACCAAATATGAAATTTACTCAGTAGCTATAGACAAAATTTGGGGAACAAGCTCCGTTTATCTGCTGTCCTAAAACAGTCTATATTTTATACCTATAACTCGATCGCCATCACTTGCAATTCCACAATTTATCCAACACGAGGCTACAATACATTGAAGTAATTAATCTAACACCTATCTCACATCACTTACACCATCAATTCAAAACCAACCATGTCCCTGACTTTCATGCTCATAAGAACCTTAAATCAATAACATACATTATCATAAAATCACAACAAGGCAACACCTCACTCATACTTTTGATTCTTCCGTGTCAATGTAGTAAGAAGTTTAGCAATCTTGGAAAATTTACCCTTGACAAGCAACTACTCATTCCGCTACTCATTCTTTAACATTTCCAAAACTAATTTCAAATGAACTTCATGATCCTCCTAATACTTCTAGTAGATCAAGATATCCTTGATAAACACCATAACAAACTTTTCTAAATACAACTTGCACACCCCGTTCATTTAGTACATGAAAACCGCTGGTGTTTTCATCAATCCTAAAGGCATAATTGTAATCCCGAAGTGTCCATACCACGCTCTAAGTATAATATTTGAAATATCCTCTTCACGCACTCTCAACAGATAATAACCAGATCAAGGTCTAACTTGGAGAAATAACGCGATCCTTGCAACAATCTAACAAGTCGTTGATCCCGGGGAGATTCTTAATGGTCAGATTGTCTAACTCTCGATAGTCCATTCACATACAAACTTGGGGTAAGTAATTAATAGAAAACCTTGTTTAGTAATATTGTGTTCTTATAATTTCCGCTGTGCATATCAATATTATTGTATCCTAGATGGCTAGATCGTGGTTTCACAATTGGTATCAGAGCGGGTTGCTCTTGATATCTAGGGGAATTCAAAGTTTTCTCGGCTCGAAAGATGAAGAAGAAACCGTAAATTCGTTATATGTTTTTAGCTCGGTACTTTCTGGGCTATCTGTGTTTAAAAACGGTCATACTTTTTCGTTAACGTTGGATCGTATAATGAAATTTTTGAACGGAGGTTCCTACTCATATATATCTACAATCTGACGGAGCGATCGTCAAGATAAGCTTTTGATAAAAAGTTATGCTATGATGAATTTGGCTGCAGAAAAGGTATTTTTCACGTTTTTGTTTGGTGATTATATTATGGAAGTTCTAGGGATATGTGAAGCAGGGTATTTGATTTAGTACTGCTACTTTTCAAATATTAATTCTGGTTTCGTGGTTAATACTGGTCACTTTGGATTAATACTGGTTATATCAAAATTAAGTCTGGTGGCTACAATATTAATTCTGGTGGAGTTAGCACACACAGCGACGACAGCGACAGGACAAAGTGTCACTTAACAGTCATTGGAGGAAGGAGACCTCAAGATAGTGACGGATTCGCGACAGATCAGTGAACCGCAAAATTGTGTCACTAACAGCAGATAGTGACAGATTTGGGACAGCAAAAAGAGTCACTAATTGGCAGATTTGGTTAAGTCTGTTGGTTTTGCTAGTTAATTTTGCTAGCATGTGTCGATAAAGCCCAGTTAATTTCTTCCTAGTTGTTATACGATATTGGTCGACACACACTTATGGGACGCGTTTGGATCCTCGAATAAGATGATGTGTATGGATTTTTCCGTTTTTTTTTTGGGGGGGGAGGGGGGGGGGGAAAAAAACCGGGGTTTTTTTTGTTTAAAATGTGGGGCATGATATAATTTTTGAATGGAATAGGTTACACGTCCTTTAACAAATATTTGGTCGGGAGTATGATACGATACAGCCCTTGACATTGGATCTTAGGATACAAATGGTCGTTGATGCGGCGGAGGCTCATGAGACTATCGCCATTTGTAGTGATGACATGCTAATATTGTCTAAAAAGGTCTTATCAAAGACATTTTATTACATGATTGTAATACCATGTACTCTTTCGCATAAAGAGAAGAGAAAATGATTTATGCTACTGATTCAAACAGATGGCTCGTTTGGAGTGATTATTTTTGATGAAGATTGGTTATTTTTATTTGGTGTTGTAGTTGATTTTCACAGGTGCGTGTCTTATTATATCTCAAATGGCTGACAACATTTAAGATATTGTTTCGTGCTTATACAGTGGTGACGAAGACTTGACCGGAATCTAGCAAACGTTGTACCGGAATTATCTTATGGTGCTTTATACGTTATGGTGCTTACTACGTACATTTGCTATCACTTAGTATGTGTCTCATAGAAGATGAGGATTTTTGTCAAGAGGTTGCGGTCTACTTATAATTATCAAATGATTACCAGCATTTGTATAAGTTCGACGTCACGTGGATAGTGCAAGACATAAGACACAAGCTTGGGAGATTCTACTTCTTCAACATATGGGTAATACTCATTTTTCTTCATCAATAATTACTACTTGGAGCCTACTGAGTCCATGATTCAAGAGATGGTTAGCATATCTTCAGGGGAAGCTTATTGTTAGCATGTTTAACCATCTACATGCACCATTTGAGGGGAAGTGTTCACAAGTTGCTTATTTACACAAGACCCCTATTGGATGATTACAAAAAGGGGAAGAAGATTCATGGTTGCAGCTTATTATTATGGTGGCATGTCCAAGGAGATCTTAAGTCAAGGGGAAGCATTGTTTCTTTCATGAAGATTATTTTGTAATATCAAATAGGGGAAGATTGTTGGGAATTATGATTTGATGATTACAAAACCTTATATGCGACATTGAAGAATGAAGAAACAACAAGGACTTAAGATGTAATATTGTAGTTAGCTTTCTGTGTAAGCTAGGTTTTATTGTAAACCCTAGCCTCTCTAGTTTATAAAGAGAGGTAGGGGCGTCTGGTTTAGAATCATCCAGAATAGAATTAGAACTCTCCAATGAGAGTCTAATAGTTAGCATAGTTATAGTTAGTTTAGCCCCAAGATCATTTGATCTTGGGGTAAGTGATTAATAGAAAACCTTGTTTAGTAATATTGTGTTCTTATAATTTCCGCTGTGCATATCAATATTACTGATCCTAGATGTGCTAGATCGTGGTTTAACAATTGGTATCAGAGCGGGTTGCTCTTGATATCTAGGATTCAAGGTTTTATGGTCGAAGAATGAAGAAGAAACCGTAAATTCGTATATGGTTTTTATGTTCGTTACTTTCTGGGCAGCTGTGGTAAAACGGTCATAACTTTTTCGTTAACCGTTGGATCGTAATGAAATTTTGAACGGAGGTCCTACACATATATATCTACAATCTGACCGGAGCGATCGTCAAGATAAGCTTTTGATAAAAAGTTATGCTATGATGAATTTGGCTGCAGAAAAGGTATTTTTCACGTTTTTGTTTGGTGATTATATTATGGAAGTTCTAGACGTGGATATGTGAAGCAGGGTATTTGATTTAGTACTGCTACTGTTCAAATATTAATTCTGGTTTCGTGGTTAATACTGGTCACTTTGGATTAATACTGGTTGCATCAAAGTTAAGTCTGGTGGCCACAATATTAATTCTGGTGGAGTTAGCAACACAACAGCGACAGACAAAGTGTCACTAACAGTCATGGGAGGAAGGAGACCTCAAGATAGTGACAGATTTGGGACAGCAAAAAGAGTCACTAATTGGCAGATTTGGTTAAGTCTGTTGGTTTTGCTAGTTAATTCTGCTAGCCTTGTCTGATAAAGCAAGTTAATTCTCCTAGTGTTATACGATATCGGACGACACACACTTATGGACGCGTTTGGATCTCGAATAATGATGATGTGTATGGATCGTTTTGACAGTTTAGTGCATGATATAATTCTTGAATGGAAAAGTTACACGCTCCTTTACAAATATTTGGTCGGAGTATGATACGATACAGCCCTTGACATTGGATCTAGGATACTGGTCGTTGATGCGACGGAGCTCACTGAGACTATCGGCCATAGTATGTGATCGCCATGCTAATATTGTCTACAAGAATTATCCAAAGACATTTTATTACATAATATAGTAATAAGCATGTCTTGTTCGTACTGAAGGAAGAGATGATCTATGCTACTGAGTTCGAGATTCAAGAGATGGTTAATATATTGGTTTTAGGGGAAGCTTATTGTTAAAATGTTTAACCATCTACATGCACCACTTGGGGGGAAGGTCATTACTATTGCTAGTCATTGTTAATACTGCTAGTTTACACTTTCTACTGCTTGACTTCATTATTTGTGTTGAACTTCATGGAGGGTAATTTGAGTCAGTGGAAAGCTTGGATTAAAAATCTTGATATATGATTGATAAGTGCTTAATTACACATATCTTTTACCTCTAAAAACGAGCTTAAATAACCAAAAACAGACAAAAAACTGCCAAATA
>BQNB010028672.1:3545-56430 GCA_026074375.1 Tanacetum coccineum
TTTACCAAGTACTTGGCGCGTAGAATCTTCATTTTAGTTAAATTTTTAGCACATCACAGACATAATCATGTACATCTAAGCTAATAAACTTTTATTATAATATAAAAAAAATACTTTTTATGCTTAATTTTTTTTTTGCTAAATACTTATGTAATTATTAATTTTAAAAAATAAATTGTGAAATTCGGTCTGGTCAAACCGAGAACAGAACCAAATTTAAATTCGGTTTTCAGTTCTGTTCGGTTGAATCCTAGTTCGTTTTGGTTCAAATCCTCTATTTATAGTTTCGACCCATATCCCTCCATTGACAAACTTTTTCACATAAACTGAAAATTAACTAGAACTTTAGGGTCCATTGTAATAATAACAGAAACCCTGTCCTAAAAAACCACCAAATCGTTCAACATCCTAAAAATCCATACATTTTTCATTTTATCAAAAAAAATCCACCAAATATTTACATCCTAAAAATGATGTTATGTGGTTAGTTGTATCTATTGTATAAATGATGGTTAAAACAAATCCACCAAATCTTTCAACATCTAGTAAGTTAATAAAATTTGTTTTTTTTGTATTATAATCGTTCAAACAACTAATATTTGATTTTTTTGTGTTTTTATTAATCTAAGTATGATATATTTAGAGTTTGATTGACACTGACATCAGGTTTTCTTCTTGTTTTGGATAAAATGTAGAGAAAAATGGATATAAAATGTTTTTAAGAAAGTTGCATGTAAGGTGTTTGATAAAATGTCTCAACTAGAATTTATTACTGTGATGCACTTGAAATACTAATACATTATATGTTAAAAAGTGAGGCAGTAGGTTATATATTGTCTGTTATATAAAGTTTTTCTATTTAAATTATGGAGTATGTTATTGTTTGTGTAATTTAAGGTTACATTAGCTTATGCTAAATGAATTTTATGTGCTTGAAAAGTTTTTTTGTGTGTAGATGTTAGTTGTTTTAAAGTGATGTAGTAGGTATATGTTAGTGTTATAAAGTTATATTTGAATTATCAATGCAGTTGTTTTAGTGAAGTGATGCAATAAGTAGATGTTAGTTGCATATGAGGTTAAATTAGGCTAGGCGAAATGTGTTTGATTTGCCGAAAAGTGTGCATATGTGTGTTTATAAGTTTAATGTAGTCCTTGTATTTTAGTGATGCAATAGGGACTTATATGTGGTGTATGAGTTAAAGTAAGGTTACGTGCATAGCATATTAGTTGTCAAAAAGAGTATTTGTGTGTGTTTGTGTGCACTAATGCTGCTCATGTAATAAAGTGTGTACGTGCGTGTTTATGCATTGTTGCTATAGTTGGTTTTATGAAGTTATGTACTAGGAACTTGTTTGTTGAGTATGAGTCTAGGTTAGGTTATGCGCAGAGTATGTTTTACATTATGCATATGTTTAATAAAAAGGTACTGATATGTATTTTAATATGTATGATTCGTGTTAAAAATTATGATGTAGTTTATATGTATGTGATATGCTAAAATAAGTATTCAGATGCAATATTTTATATATGAGATATTGTTTTTCAGAAAATTGATTTTTTGTGTTTAAATATGTATGTGATTTCCTAAAAATAGTAATGAAATGCAGTATATTGAAATATGTTGATAATACTTTTTTTGTGATGCAATAGAAAATAAGGGAAAAAGACTTGAAGTTTTCATAGAAGAGAAGGATAAAGAGGATAAAGCTGATAAAGAAGTTCCAGATATTAAAAAGGGAAGATCGACAAGCACTTCTATAAGTAAGTATTTTGTTTAATTTTTAATTTTTGTGATGCAATAGCTCATGTTTAATTGATTGGTTTTTGTTGAATTTGTACCAAAAACTTAAATTAGATGCAGTAGGTTATTGTTAGTGTTCATGTAGATGATTTAGGTTAAAATTGATCAACTTAGTTGTTGTTATTCATTTGGTGTAATAGAAATTCAACTGAAGTGCAGTAGGTTATTGATTTGGTGTTTATATAGGTAGATTAGGTTAAATTTCACTAATTGAGATGCCTTTTTTTGAGAAAATTGAATATTTTTTGTTGAATATGTGTTTGATTTACTAAAATCTTAACTAAAAAGTAATTTAATGCTATAGAAATGCAATGCATTAGAATAAAATTTTTATTATAATGCATTATTTGTTTATATGTTGTATTTGTTCACTTGTATGATTTGATGTTATTCATCTGTAAATTTAGGTATTGAAGGTATTGCTGATCATACTGGAGCTAAAAAGAATTTTTTTGGTAAAAAGACTGATGTTGAACCGCATCCAATTTCTATTGATGAATATAACGATTCAAAATTTGATTCTGAATATACTCGAATTATAAAGAAAACAAAGGTTAAAAGGACTACAGTAGAAGAAGAATCTGTAGCATCAAAAAGAAAAAATATGGAGAAAACGATGACTGATGTAAAAAATAAGAATAAAAAATTTGATGATGTTGAAGAATCAGAATCTGATATGGATTCAACACAAGTTAAAAGAAAAAAATCGTAAAATGATTATAATTGAGATATATTCCGAAAGTGATGAAGAAAGTTCTCCAGTTGAAAAGAAAGAAAAGATAAAAATTGTTTTGACTGAGAAGTATTTGAAGAAGAAATGTAAATTGGTTGTTGAAGATTCTAAAATAACAAAGAAGGATTTAAGAAAGAAAGGGAAAATGGTTGTTCCAATGATGAAGTTGAGGGGAACTATCAGATGAAGATAATAGAGAATATTTCAAGTCAAAAAAATTTCAGGTATGAGATGCAATTCAAGCACACAATATTTTACTATTACATATGCAATAAAGTTTATTTTCTATTGTATTACTTAGAATTTTCCTAATACATTAAACTTTATTTCTTAATGCATTAAAGATTTATTTTTAGAGCATTAAATCTTTGTTTGCTAATACATTAATTTTTTTCCTTAGTGCATTAATGCTTATTACCTACTGCTCTAACGATTATTTTCTAAAGTCTATTTTACTAAATGCAGGTATTGAAGAATAGTTTAATACAAAATTTGTCAAAAGAAAATCTGTTATTGGACGAAATTGATCACAAGCTAGATCAAGCATCGGTTTTAAACCCTGAGGATGATCAGTTAAAGAAAATAATTAAAAAGAGAAACAATTTGTTCTTTAAATCGTATATTGGTGGAAAAAAGATGACAGATATAACATTGATGCAAAGGTTGATTTTAAATCAAAAGATGGGGGAAGTGAAGATGATATTTGGGTTGATAATGGAAAATCTATCGTTCCCTTTGATGATTCTTATTTATTGAATTCAGATTCTTCTTTACTTGAAACACAAGCAGATGAAAATGATACACAAAACGTAGATATGCAGTTTGATGAAATAACTATTCAAGATGATGTTGACAAAAAAACCAGTGAAAGTAAGAAGATTCAATGTGATAAAGGTTACATTAATGAAGATTTGGGCTTTAATTTTTTATCAACTGGGCTAGAAGAAATCGAATATTTGATTCCTCAATTTGAAAAGCAATTGGAGAATGATCTTGATGTTGAACCAATCAATAATGGTATTGAGTTGGTGAACAATTTTACTCAAATTCTTTCACCCAAAGTTGATATATCAGATATGCAGATAGGGCTTCCTAGTGTTGTACGAAATGATGATTGGCAAACTTCTTTGGAATCAAAATGCTTCTATGGTATCAAGCTAAATGATGTTGATTCAAACAGAAATGAGTATGGTATACAACAACTAGCTACAAAGTCACAAGAAAAAAACCAACCACCTAAGAATGTGACGTTTTATGAAAGGAAAGTGGCATTACAGAAAGCATTATCCAAAAATGAGAAGAAAGTAGTTGAATTCATATGGCATGCCTGTAATGATGGAAGGTATATTTAATTTCAAATAATTAACATATCAATTTTTTTCTACTTTAAAAATGGTTAGGTGTTACAACTATACAGTTGATACTTCTATTCCATCATCAGTAAACTTCTAATGCAACAAAACCTTATGATTATCTTAATCTACAGTGATATTGTTTTAAAAAATAAAGACTTGCAAGTGCAGTTGGGAATTTTCGAAAGTCTTTTTCCGGACGTTGAAGTTGCTGCAGGTATAATCGACATATGGAGCCTTGTATTAAACCATGAAAAGAAATACAGGGAGAAGAATTCAGGTGGTGGTAATATATATTGTTATTCTGGAATGCTGGTGAGTGTTATATTCTATATACATTATTGTTAACTGTATGTTATGTTTTTAATTGTAATCAGTTAACATTAAGTTTGTATGCAGTGTAGAAATATTACATGTAAAACCAAAATAACTGTAATGCAGTAAATATATAATTGTAATGCAGTAAGATATCATACATCTAAAACCAATGTTATATACTGCATTATATAACTATGATGCACTAGCATTATACTCCATTACATTACTAGTTATCTGCAGTGGAGTATAACTATGATGCAGTAGCATTATACTCTATGATGCACTAGGTAAAAAACACTGTAACACTGTACAAATTTTTACAATGTTTCAGGACATTTAAACTATGGTATTTGCATTTTAGCAGTTTAAATCTAAAAACAATTCTATTGTTTTTAAAACAGAGTGAACATTTAATTGAAAGTGGAGTAGATTTAATTAGGAGAAGAAGCATTTTTGAATCAAATATAACTGTTGTTTTGTCATAGTCACCATACGAAAGTTTTCATGATGTTGATTTGGTAAGTAAAATACACATATTATTATGAATTTGAGTAATATTTATATGCTTTTGTTTGCTTAATTGAATGATTCAATTATGTGCTTAAAATCTCTATAGGTTTTCTTCCCTATGATAACAACAAAAACATCACATCATTTCTATTTCATATGCTTTAATATGAAGACTGCTGAAATTAACATCATTGACAATCTTGATAATGATATTGAAGATATAAGTGTAAGATATAGTGAATTGCCAATTTATGATATGGTGAATAGCCAATATATCTGGTAAGTATTTTTTAAAATATATTTAATGGTTAATTTTAATGTTGCAGTTGATTTTCTTTTATAACTAATGTATGTCTATCATTTTTCATAGATTCACACATTTCTTGACTACCTGGGAAGAATCAATCATCCAAAATTTCTTAATTTCAAAATGAACAGATAAAAAATTCTAAAGATGCATTGGAGATCAATATACAATTGTATTGATTGTGGTATTTTTATGATGAGACATATGGAAACATATGTGGGTCATGGTATTTTTTGAATGAATTCAAGAAAGAATGACAAGGTCAGGAATTATAACTAAGGAACCTCTGCATCAAGTACCTAACAAAGATAATTATGCTTAGTATTAATGAAAGAAAGGGAAAAGTTATGAAAGAAGCAGATGAATACACGAAGACACAAACAAAGAGTTCAAGAATTATAAAAGATGAAAATTTAATTGTTTCTGATAATTTGTTGGAAACAATTCGTGTACGTGTAAGCAAGATTTTAGATGTTGAAAAATCTAAAATTTAAGATGAAAATTTACCACTATGTCTTCGATGTGTTTTACTTAATTATTGTATTGCACTTTCGCATTTGTTTTAATGCATCAAATTGAAAATTGTACTGCATTAAAATGTATATTTTTATGCATCAATCTATAAATATTACTGCATTTTATTATATATAATACTGCATCAGTATGTAAAATTTATTGCATGAAATTGTATATTTTAATGCATCATGATGTAAATTTTATTGCATCACAGTGTAAAATTTAATGCATTATCATGTAGGATTTTCATAAGTAACAATTTAGTTCGACATGGTAAGTAATGTATTATTCACAAAATTATTAACTGTAATGCACTAAGAAAATAAAAATTATTTCATGGCTGCATTACAATGTGTTTTGTTAGTGCATTATACTTAAAAATGCTAGCATCACATTTTAAATGTTACTGTATTAAATTGTATATTTTACTACATGAATATGTAAATGTTAATGCATTAATATGTAGGATCATTCTAGGCAAATATTATTGTTATTGTTGAGCCAAAAAATGAACCAAACCGAAAAACTGAGCCAAGTCGAACCGACCTAAACCGAACCGACCATTTTTGGTTCGTTTTTCGGGTTTGTATATTTATAGTATTATGTTTCGGTTCAATTTTGTTCGAGTTAAAACCAAGAAAAATACACCTAATTTATTTATTCGGTTCGGTTCGCTTTTGGTTTTCTCGATAAACTTTGGTTTGATTTCGATTCATGTTTTTCCTCAAAATTTGATTTTCGAATCGGTTCAATTTTCGATTTCACTTCTGTTTTTCCTCACCCCCATAGTAATTCATATATGGGCAAAAGACCTAAGTAAAAATTTATATATGGGCTCAAGCCCTAAGTAGTTAGAGATCATGTAGAAATAGTTTGTAATTCATTGGGCTCAAGCCCATATTATTAGTGTAACTACTATTACTACCTAAAATTAGTAAGCTGTAGAAATAGTTTGTAATTCAATCAACTCAAATAAGTACTACCTCATTTTAGGTTTTTATCACAATCATTTCAATAAAATTATTTCAATATGAAAAAGAAACAAGATGTTTCTTGATATGGTAAGTTAATTAAAGTGGATCTATGTTTGATTATTATCATTTCATTAAAATTACTGAATCGATCATTATTGTTTTTCATTAAATCGTGTTTATGTTTGATTATTAGAAAATACAAGAAGCAAAAAAAAATAACGGTTGAAGTGGACAATCTGACGACAATTTCTACAAGTAAGTATTTAATTTTTTTTAATATATATGAATTAGTTATGGGGTTTTAAGTCAGATGTAATCGCTTATGATTTTTGTTGATTATTGTGTAGGTGTTCATTTGGATCATTTTTGCTAAAAGACACTTGCCGATTTTATGAAAATTGATTATTTGTGCCTGATATGAGTTAGATCTGTAATTTAGAATATTTTGTGATTGATTATCACTTTAATGTGCTAGAAAAATGGCTGTAATGCAGAAGGTTGTGTGATTAATTATGATTTAGCTTTTAAGATATGTTCAATTTTTCAAATTCTAATAAAAAAAAGTCATTAAAAAGTCACAGATTTGCTTTTAAGATTTGCTTTGATGATAACGAGGATGATGAAAATGACTTCTAGTTTAGTCTTGTAGGATTTAGAGACAAAAAGCTTTCCATGGATGCTTTTAATTTGCTTTCAACTATTCAAAAATGTTAACACTTCTAATCCTTTTGCTCATATTTATAAATTTTAATCAGTGGAATCGCTAACTATGAAAATCCATGATATCTTTTGATCGTAAGTTTGGTATTATATGTGGTATTCAGTACCGGGAAATTGCCTCGTGTACGTGTTGCGCGCACTTTTGTCTTGGCTTTTTGAACCTTATCGCCTAGGCACGCATCACGTTTTTTAAAACCCATTTTAGCTTAAATGTGCTTCACCGTTTTTTGGAAAATGATTGTGTGTGATGTTTATGAATTGATGTACTACAAAATGAACTGCAATGCAACTTCTAATCCTTTTGCTCATATTTATAAATTTTAATCAGTGGAATCGTTAACTATGAAAATCCATGATATCTTTTGATTGTAAGTTTCGTATTATATGTGGTATTCGGTATCGGGAAATTGCCTCGTGTATGTGTTGCGCGCACTTTTGTTTTGGCTTTTTGAACCTTATCGCCTGGGCACGCATCACGTTTTTTAAAACCCATTTTAGCTTAAATTTGCTTCACCGTTTTTTGGAAAATGATTATGTGGGATGTTTATGAATTGATGTACTACAAAATGAACTGCAATGCAACTTCTAATTCTTTTGCTCATATTTATAAATTTTAATTAGTGGAATCGTTAACTATGAAAATCCATGATATCTTTTGATCGTAAGTTTGGTAGTATATGTGGTATTCAGTATCGGGAAATTGCCTCGTGTACGTGTTGCGCGCACTTTTGTCATGGCTTTTTGAACCTTATTGCCTGGGCACGCATCATGTTTTTTAAAACCCATTTTAGCTTAAATGTGCTTCATCGTATTTTGGAAAATGATTGTGTGTGATGTTTATGAATTGATGTACTACAAAATGAACTGCAATGCAGTAGGGTATTAGATGGTTTTTATGTGCTGGAATATGAATTGTTATTCAGTAAGGTCTAAGATGGTATTCATATATATATATAACTCTAAAGTTAATGTAAATGCTACTTTATTGCAGATAAAAAGGAAAATAAACGAAAAAGACCTGCAGTAGACAATCATTTGGATTGTGAAAATGCAGTCGTGAAGAAAAAGAAGGGTAAGAAGAAGGAAAAAGACAACACAATTGTTGAATATATAACAAATGAACCAAAAAGATCAACATAAGAATGTCACCGAGAAACATAAAAAGAGTTCTTCAGAGATTGATTCCTCTCCAAGAGAAGAGTATTCAAGATATGGGATTCGGAGATTTTTTAAATGGAAACTTTGATTTTTATTTTACTCCATCAACATTAGGGATGTGGGTAGTTAGAAACTTTGATCCAAAATCATGCAAAATTACAATGGAAGATGGAAGAAGAATCAAGATAACACGGGAATTGATACATGGTACCCTTAGGATCCCCATGGGTGATATAAAAGTTGAATCCCAAAAAGAAAAAAATCTTTCAGATACGGTTACTGCGAAATGGAGAAAGAGTGTTAAGAAAATTGTTAATAAAAAGAGTAATACGATTAGTATCTCTAAACTAGAGAAACACTTGATTGATTTATCAAAATGTGATTGGGAATTTAATCTTGGATTCCTTGTACTATTCTTCTCAATATTTGGACTAGGAAATAAAGATGGGACTGTAAATGAAAGAATCATACCATTTCTTCCTAACACTGAAGATGTTTCGAAAATGGATTGGTGCTTGTACACTTTAGAATGTATGGTGAGAGGTTGTAAAGAGTATAAACTGGGCAAATACTTCAGTGGACCATTGCTATTAATGGCAATAAGTTCTCTATATTTACTTAAAATCCGATGACATTATATATCGAAATATGTTTGCTTAGTTTGCTTTTATGAACCATGCACTTGGTTTTAAAATGTGATGCAGTATGTGCTTAGTTTTCATGTATAAAGATGAATCCTATTTTGCCATTATTTCAGATGTAGAAGCTTACTTTTTGTAGCTTATTTGTTTGATTCAACTAAATTTGAGATATGATGCATTAGGTGGTCAGTTGTTGTGAATACAGATGAACTAGGCTAAAAGTAGGTTGCATTATGTGAGAAAATTTTTGTTTGATACACTAGCATTTGAGCTATGATGCAGTAGGTTCTTAGATGTCATGTATAAGGATGAATTAGGATAAGGATGCGTTGCGTTATGTATGAAAATGTATTTATATTCTTGGTTGTTTGTCTGATGCAATTTAATTTGAACTGTGATGCAATAGATCTTCAGCTCACGCGTATAAGCTTTGCAATTGTCTTTCCATTTAAGGTTGTTTGTTTTTTGGAATGTATTAGGAATGATCTATGTATGCCTGGCTGCAGGTATTTCATTAAGGATAATGATTGTGATTATAAGGGTGTTTGGGATATCACTAACATTATGTGATTAAGCATGGTTATCTTTTATACTTCTGATTATGGATTTTTTACCAATTTTTAACGGCCTCATAAGTTAATTTTTGAATTCTAATTTTTTAATGAATCGATTTGGGTTTGGTTGCTTCAATATATGTACAATGCACTGGATTTTGAACTAAGATGCAGTAAGTTTTTAGTTGTCGTGTATAACGATGAGATAGGATAAGCGTATATCGTTTTGCATATAAGTGGGTGTAAATATCTAAATTAGTGGAGTTGCTAGCGGATGGGGCCATAGGATGATTATTATATTACTGATCTTAATTTCTTTGGTGCAGATTATCTACGTTAATTCAACTGTATCTGAGACTGTAAAGGTGGAGAAAACTGTTCCAGCTTTCAAGGCATGGAATTCTAAACTTTTGTTAAAAAGAGAACAAGAAGAAATTGAGTTAGGCGGTTTTGGCCGTCTACCAATTGTGGAAGATTTACAAGTGATTGAAACAAAGAAGAAAAAGACTTTCAAAAAAAAACTTGATTGAAAACATGAGTATAACAGGTATATATTAAAAAAAATTAATTCAATTTTTTTTAATTGAATTCTATGTTGATTTGGTAACAGAAGATGTGGATGCATCAGAAGATTTACTTGATAAAAATGAAGATTTCAAATCATTAGATTTTGAGGTATTATTCTTTAAAAAAAGGTGATATGAAAAATTTATTCTCTACAACATTATAGTTATATTCTATTGCATTACTGTTCATTTTGTAGTACATTACAAATAGAATCAGGCACACACATTCATTTTCGAACAAACGGCAAACCATATTTAGCCTAAATCTTGCCTATGAACACCAACAATAACCAGCCGCGCATAATCATTTTTCATAATCAGTATTAAATTAAGCTTTATATTTTGGTGTGACTATTTCATCTTACCTAATTTATTATAAAATCTTTTTTAGCACATCACACACATAATCAGCCGTGCATAATCATTTTCGCACAAACGGCAAACCACATTTAGCCTAAATCATCCCTATGAACACCAACAATAACCTACTGCATTACTGTTCATTTTCTACTACATCACACACATAATCAGGAACTCACAATCATTTTTCGCAAAACCAGCAAACCACATTTAAACAAAATCATACCTATAAACACCAACAATAACCTATTGCATTACAGTTCAAATTCAAGTAAATCAGACAAACAACCAAGCATACAAACACATTTTACACACATAACGAAACCTACCTATAAACTAATTCATCCTTATATGATACATCTCAACATGTACTGCATCATAGTTCATACTCAAGTGCATCACACAAGCAACCAAAAATACAAACACAAATCCTAACAAATTAACAAAAACACAATTTTAGGAAAATCAATCTTAAGAAAATTAAATTAACAAAATTAGAATTCATATAAAAACTTACAATGCAGTAAAAGATTGATGTAGTAATAGATCGATGCAGTCATATCAGTAAAAGATCAACACGGTAACAGAAATGATGCAGTTAATATAGTTCTAATTCAATATAGTTGCATATTTTAGTGCAAAAAACTCCTAACGACATATTGGGATATAGTTCCGAGTTCAATATTTCACAATCTGCTCAGAAATGATGCAGTGAATATAGTTTTAATTCAATAAATCAGTATACAATAATGTGCTAAAAAATGAACTGTAATGCAGTAGGATATAATTGGTGTTCGTAATATTTATTTAAACTGTAATATGGTTTGCTTTTTGTGTTTATCAGTTTAGGTTAAAATGTAGTTTATTAATTTTTTAATTTTTTTATATATTTAGGAAATGAAGGATATATTAAGACAAAATCTAGTGAAATGTAACAAGTTGATGGTTGATACTGATTACAAGCTGAAGATTGCTTTAACTTTCAACCCTGAGGACAAGGAAATAAAGAAAATGATTGAAGACAGAAATAATGTGTTTCTTGATTTTTTTTAAAGTTGAGGATAATAATAAAAAACTTAATGGGGATAAAAATGGGAATACAAATGAAAACCTTTGGAAAAGGGACATAATGAGGAAACAGAAGGTGAGGAAATAGGTAGCGAAGAAGTGGAAGGGAATAAAGATAAATGTTAAGAAAATGAAGGGAATGAAGAACAACAGGAAACATATGGGGAATCAGATGAAGATGAAAGTCAGAATGAACCAGAACATAATGAATCTGAGAGCATTGACAATATTGGAATCCTGTCATTGTCTGCTGGCCAAAACACAAGTGTTAATGCACCAGTAGAATCAATTATTAATGCAACAGTTGAATCTACTGTTAATGTTGTTGCTGGACTTCCTCAGATATGTGTTCAAGCAAAGGGAAATGGTACTTCAGATGTGGCAAGCAAAAAACAAGTTGAAGTGGAAAAAGTTAACATTTTAAAGGAAAAGCATACAATAAAGCCCTCTAGAAATTTCTATGACAGGAGAATTAAGATCTCCGAACCACTTTTTGAAGAAGAGAAGAAACTTGTTGAATACATATGGAGTGACAGTTGTCCTGAAGGGTAAACTATTTACTACAATACACTTTATATCTTACTGCATTAAAGTATATATTTTAATGCATTAATGTTACTTGTTATTACATTTCCATTTTACAGTGATATTGTTTTCGCTAGAAAAGGTTTGATATTAGAATGTTTGTGGTTCTTAAGCCTTTATCCTGAAATTAAAGTTGCTGCAAATATAATTGATGCATGGACTGATGTTCTTAACCATGAAGAGAAATATAGAAAGAATCTTTCAGTTGCCAGTCATGTTTACTGTTGGACAGAAATGCTGGTGAGTAATTTATTTATATTAATTTTAATAATTTTAAGTTGTAATTTTTTATTCTTATAAATTATTTCATGTATATAAATACAGCCTCCTTATTTGGTTGAAGACAAAAATCAAGTGAATGAAAGAAGAAGAATTTTTGATGAGAATGTTGAAATGATTTTAGAAAATTCAAAGAAAAAGAATTTTAATCATGTTGATTTGGTAAGTAAGGAAATACATTTATTATTATCAGATTCAGTTATGTGATTTTGTTTATGAATTTCAATGATGTTAATGCTTTAAAATGTCTACAGGTTTTTTTTCCTTGTATAAAAGACTCAAATCATCACTATATCATTTGCTTCAATATCAAGAATGCTGAAATAGATATAATCGACAACATTAACAATGATGTTGAAGATATCTCAGAGAGATATGGTGCTTATGCTATGGCTCTGGTAAGGTTTATACAATTCATTATAAAGTTAATCCTTTTAGATTTAGTGCATCATTTTTTAGAACGTTTACTGCATTACAGTTATATATTTAGTACATCACAGTAGGAAAGAAAACCTGTATTTTTTTATATTACTTAAATATGTACTTTTTTTATCTACCCAACACATTGAAACTACAGTGCAATAAATCGTAAAAGTTATTTCGCGTTAAACGTTATATTGTTAAAGCGAAGTATGTGTATTTGAACCAGTTAATGAAATTCAAAAGTCACCACCTTCCATTCATTGGGAAACATTTGAAGTTAGAAATATGATGAACAAATCAACTTAACTTGAATCATGTTTCTTAGCTTGAATCAAAGATTTTTTATTATCTCAAATTAATTTAGTCATGAAATGCATCAAATTAGTTAAATGTACTACATTATAGAATTAATTTATTAAATTTATTGCAGCATAGTACTGAAATGTACTGCATCATTATATATAAGTATGTTGAATGTTTTTGTTTTTAACTGTAATTTAACAATATTTTATAATTTTAACAGATTGATTCATTTATCAATTACCTAGAAAGGTGTTATCACCCAGGTATCTTTGCGATAGTAAATGTCAATCCAAAACAAGTGCCAATAACATGGAAGACAAGCAACAACTGTGTTGATTCTGGAGTATTTGTCATGAGGCATATGGAAACTTATTTGGGTAGTGAAGAATTTTGTCAAGAAGATGCAGTTGAAAAAAAATCAAGTTTATATCCTTCGCGCAAAGTACTTGGCAAAGATTTTACTCATCAGTTTTAATCAAAAAAAGAAAGAATTATTGAAAGCAGCAGCATCATACTCGAAGAAGCAATCAAAAAGCTCAAAGATTATAACAAATAATGATGTCAAAATGAATGGTCATTTGTTAAAGATCTTTAACGAAAAACTACTAATGAAAAATGTTTAATGATAATTTGATGAATAGCTTTTGGATGTGTTTTACTAGGTGTTTGTATGTAACTTTAAGATTTGTTTAACGTTTGTAAGTTATGTTTGTAAGCTAAATGTTTGTATATTTTTACCTAAGTGTTTCCTTATTTTTGATGATCAGTCTTTCTTTATATATATTGGGAAACTGCATCACTGTTATGTTTTTAGAAAGTTCGAGAGTTATGTAAATTTTATTAAGTTATGATGCAGTAATTTTTATTAAGTTATGTAATTTTGATAATGATGAATTTGATTTATAAGGTTTTATTAGTGTAAGTTTTCATTAAGTTACACATACTATGTAATTTAAGGTTTATTAAGCTTTTTTTTAGTTTTGATGATATAAAGCACTTATCCACTAGGTCTATAAAGGTTTCCTTAAATGTCCTTTTTTGGTATAACATACTTATGAGTGTGAGTGTAAAAAGTGTGAGAAAATGATAGGTTTATTGTTTAGATGTGAAAAACGACATCGTTTGATATGTAAGGTTATTTTTACAATATTAATTACAAAACCTTTGCCCATCAAGTTTCAATTATTTACAATACTAATTATAAACTATAATGTACTACAACTAATGGTTATAATGCACTAGAATTAAAAGTATAATTCACTAAGAAAAAAAACTATAATGCAGAAGAAAATAAAACTATATGCACTAGGAGTGAAACTATAAATGTACTAGAAAATAAAACTATAATGCAGTAGAAAATAAAACTATAATGCAGTAGAAAATAAACTATAATGCACTAGGAGTGAAACTATAATATACTAGAAATAAAACTATAACAAAACAACATTCTATGGACATATATAAAAACAAAATATTTACTTCATTTGGTGTGACTAAATTTCTATGGTTATTTTCAACTTTTTCTATTACCAACATTGCTTCAAACCACCAGAAGGAGCTTAAATTTAGAGCTGAAAAAATCATTTTGTCTTATCACCAAAACTTTAAAAATCCAAAAAAAAGTAATCGAGTTTTTAACTGTCAGTTTTTAAATCTAATTTTCCAGCTTATTTCTAGGCCAAATTTCTTAAAACTTGTTTTTATGTGTTCATTGGAGGCCAAAGTTAATCTGTTTTCAGGTTTTATGATCTAGCTTATTAGTTAAGTTGCTTAAAAAGTAGTTTAAAAGTGCATCCTTAGGCTGTTTGGATAACAGTTTTTGATAAAGCTTAATTGAATTTCTGAGCTTATGGCTTATTGGATTCACTTAATTTTGGTTTAGATTTGCTTATTAAGTTGGGATTTAAGTCTTTAGTGCTTATTTGGTCAAAACTTGAGCTTATAAAAGCTTTTGTGCTTATACAGTTTAGGCATTCAAGCTTGTGAGCTCTTTTAAGCTTTCTATCTCTTCAAACTAGCTTTTCGTAGCTTATTTATGGTTTTCATAAAAAGCACCTTTTAAAAAGTTTGCTTATTTTGCTTTTCTTTAAAAGTTTCAAAAAGAATAACAAAAAAAAATGTTTTATAAAAAAGAAAGGTCACAGGGGTTGAACTTGTGACCTCCCCTTTAATATACCAGCACCTCAACACACACACACTTAACCAGCTGCCATTGAGACTTTTTCATTTATACATCTACACTATTGTGATAAGCTGGTTGGTCAATTTGATTTTTCTTAATTGTTAAATAGTTTTAAAAATCACATCTAGAGTAACTGCAGGAAGGTAAATGTACTACAACTAATTGTATAATGCACTAGAATTAAGCTATAATGTACTACAACTAATGGTATAATGCAATAGAATTAAAAGTATAATTCACTAAGAACAAAAACTATAATGCAGAAGAAAATAAACTATAATGCACTAGGAGTGAAACTATAATGTACTAGAAATAAAAGTATATCTGCAATCACACTTAAAACAAAGCAACTTTTGCATTTATGATCTGCATTCTGTAACATTTTTTTATTTACAATTGAAACGTTGTTAAAAAATGAAAAATATTAGAAAAATATTCAAAGTATTTATTAGCAAATTGGAAGTATCTTGTACGCTCGAGCTGGGGTGTTGGTTTAAAGATGTTTGCAAGTATTTACACAATGTTAAGCGTGATGCAGATGTTTAATGTGATGTTTAGCTGAAGAAGATAGTTTAGATAAATTTAAACAATTTTATTTAGTTTTTTTCCTAATGTAAGGTATTTTATAGTCAAGCGAATAATGTAAGGCATTGTATAGCTAAGGGTTTTTTAGTGTCCAAAAATAAACATTGAGGGGTTTAGTTTGTCCATTTCAAAGATTATGCCCTAGTTACTTCTTATAGTTGCTTCTTCATTATTTTCCAACGTCATTATTATTCTCTGCATTCATTTCCACCATAAAAAACCATTATATATACCTCCAAATTGTTCCATAAATTCTTCACCTAATCATATTCATACTATAGTTTAAAGTTTTTTCAATGGCAGATCCAAATTCACCAATGCCAGTTGCTAGATGTGTTGTGGATGAGTTGATTGAGTTTAGAGGGGAGACTGAACCTTCGAGATATATGAATTTCTTCATGTTGTAACAGATCTCTGAAGGCCGTCGTTTCGTTAAGCGCATGCGTGATGAAGCTGAGAATTCAAGGAGTTGTCTAGCTTAGTTAAATGCCATGATATCTGAGTTAAAAGCCATGAATAATGCAGGGGAGTTATTTGATACTCTAATGTGTTTGAGGGATGATAAGCGACTTGAGAGTGATAAGCTTTCGTTGTTGAATGAGATGATTGCTATGGTGGAGGAGGATATTGCTAACTAAGAAGCACATGTTAGTTCTGGTTAAGGAAGGGATGGGGTATCTTTTGATTGGGTAGTCATGTTTTATGGTTGTTTAGTCTTTATAATGCATTAGGATTAACACTAAAATGCATTAGTATGTGTTTGTAGTCATGTTTGTGTTTGTAGTTTAAATGACTTTTGTTTGGGTAGTCATGTTTGTGTTTGTAGTTTGCCTGCAATATGAATAATGTATGGATTTTTTGGCTTTTAATGAATATAAAATTTATGTTTTATGCTTATTGTTTGTGTGTGATGTCATGATCTCTGATTATTGAATGTTTAGTTTAGTTTATGTTTAAAGTCATTTAAATTGAAGCTTGTATTAGGCAATGAATCAGAGTTTAATGTTTTTGTTAGTTTTACATACTTAAAAGGGTATTCGAATGATATTAGGAATTTTAATATCAGAAAACTATAATTAGAAAACAAATAACTATAGCAGTTACAACCAAATGTAGCAGTTTTAATAACGTGAACTATGAAAAGTTACACACCTTTCAAATACAAAAATCGTCCACTATGAAAAGTCACACCATTTCATTTACTAAAGAGACATAACCGTTTCTATATAAAGGTAGTTTACAATTTAGTAAACAACCAAAAAAAATTCGTCTACGTCATTTGAAAAATGGCAGACAAACAACCAATATCTCATGAAGTTGAAGAAAAAGCAAACGAAGTTCATTTGAAAGAACTGAAAGATGCGGCAAAAAGTCCCAATTATGCGCTTATGTGGGTGGTTCTAATGTCGGAAGAGACCAAGATTGACAATGAATTTGCAAGAAAACTGCTTGATGCAGTTTTAGTTTTAGACAAAAACTTGTCAAGGAGAATGGGAATAATTGATGAATTAAAAAACAAAAAGGGGATCAAACCATGGAAAGCGTTAACTTTTTTTGAAGAACTACAACTTTGTGAGAAGGTCATAAGGGCTGAAATGATGACACAGATTAATGAAGAAAATTTAAGGACGTTCGAGAAAAAAGAGTTCGTGGAAGCGATGAAGAAACTTGAAGGGGTGCAGCTGAAGATGAAACCTTGATAATAAGTTTCTGACATTAATAACTTGTTATGGCATGTTTAGTTTGTTCAATTTCTAAACAACATAAAATAAATTGTTATTTATAACTTAAAGTTTGTTTATGTAAAATCATAAGACAGATTATATATGTTATGTTTGTTTATGGTGAAGTGTATATGTTTTGACAGCAAACTTATACATCATTCATATAATCTGAAAAGTTTAACAAATAATACAATAATCTACATATAATCCAAGTGATAGGATTCATAAAGTGTTTATGATTCCCCTGCATACCGTGGTAACATATAACCATGAGAAGTAGTAAGAGTTCTTTAAACCCTTATATCTGTTAGTACTAATTTTATCTAATAGAATGGAATTAGCATGCTAAAATAGTAATTTTTGAAGATTTACTTTTATAAAGGATTCTTGTGCGTTATGGTAAGTTATAAGGTACTACAACTAATACTAGTAATTATAAATTATAATGTACTACAACCAATGCTATAATGCAATAGAATTAAAAGTATAATTCACTAATAACAAAAACTATAATGCAATAGAATATAAACTATAATGCACTAGGAGTGAAACTGTAATGTACTAGAAATAAAAGTATATTGCAGAAGGAATACATTTGCAATCCCACTAAAAACAAAGCAACTTTTGCATTCATGATCTGTAATCTGTAACATTTTTTTTACAATTGAAATGTTGTTAAACAATGAAAAATATTAGAAAAAAATATTCAAAGTATTTATTTTGTAGTACTTGATCTCAACCTAGATCTTGTAGGCTGAGAAGCTTGTTGCTTTGAAGCAGGTTTTTCCTTTGAAGCATCTTGTACCTTGGGCTTCTTGGATGCAGGTTCATTTGTACAAGTTCTTTTGTTGTGTCCTTCCTTACCTCCACAAGCACTACAAGTCCTCCTCTTGGCTAGTTCTTCAGCCGTCTAGTATGTGCTTAATTACACATACCATTTTCCATTAAAACCGGACTTAAATGACCAAAAACGTACCAAAAATACATTGTATTTGTATGTTTTGCATTTGTATTGTGCAGGTAACGGATATCTAAGAAAAGGACAAAAACAAAGCCAAAACGACAAAAACGAGCACGAGAACGGAAATAGCATGAAAGAAAAGTCAAATCAAAGCCAAAGTCAACCCCGACAAAGTCAAAGTCAAAGGCGGAGCCGATATCGAAGAAATGTTAAATGGGCCAACCCGTACCCATCTAATGGGTCGGGTCAGCCCATTTAAACATATTGAAGACTTTATAAGACTTAAGCCTTATAAAAAAGCCCAAGTCCTCTTTTATTATAGCCGGCCCAATAAACAAGCCCAAGTCATAACCCCCTTATAACAACCTGTTAACCATCACCCTTTTATCCCTTTACACCGTTAGTCCTTTAAGGACTAACGGTGCAAACATCAATAAAACCTCAAGGACCAAAGATGCAAATTACAAGGACGATGGATGCAATACAACCATATAAACTCAGGGACCAAACTTGCTATTTCCCTAACTTTTAAAAATTGCGCGAACACTGTTTATCTCCCACACACGATTTGTGTGTGTCCTTCTCTGCAACACCAGACAAAAACCCTCACTCCACAACAAAACAACATTAAACACCTTATCCCACCACACAAACCTCCAAAATCCACCTTGGCAATTTTATAATCCCCAATTCGTCTAAGGAAAATGACAAGAAATGGATGGTTGAGATCATAGGACTTGGACACCACTCCGAATGAAGGGTCAAGATTTGAGAACTTGGAAAGCAAACAAAATGAAGGGCTTAGATTGAGCTTTTGACTTACCTCACATAAGAAACATACCTTTGTTTCCCTCTCACAGAAGAAGCACAAAGATTGAAGAAGTCTAAGACTTATTTAGCTTAGTATAAAATAGGACATTGTAAGCCCTTAGAGGAGAGTTTTTTTTAGGTAGTTCTTAACCTAGTTTTAGTTTTACAACTTATGCAATTTAATTTTTAACGTCTTGTAATCATTTTAAAAGTTAATGGAAATTTGAAGTATTTTATGTTCTAAAAAAATATTGTTTACTTAAGTTTGAATTTTATTGTGATATAAAAGTGTTTTACAAGTTCATTAAAAGCTCTTATCTACTCTTATAAGCTATTTACTTAGGTCTTACAAGCTTTTTCCATAGTTTGTAAGGTTTAAGCTATTTTTACTAAAAATCACTCAAAGGCTCTTTGGAAGATAAGCCAAAAACGGAAGGGCTTATAGGTGTTTACTAGCTTGTTCTTGAACAAGCTAGAGATTGTAGACAAAGCTCATTTGAGCTTATTTGCCCTGTTTAAGCAAGGGCCTTTGTAAGTTCCATTTTCTTTCATTTTTAAGCTTTTAATGTAGCATTGCTTATTACTGCTTATTTGTGCTTATTGCTTGCTTATATTTGCTTATTTATGCTTGTTTATGATGTTTAGTGCTTAATTTGCCTAGCTTGTAGTTTAAAAATCATTTTTGCAAGTTTTTATAAAATCTGTCTAATTAGCTTATAAACTAGCATTATCTGTTCTAGCTTATTTAAGTACTTATTTGTTGTTGAAATATGCTCAATATTGCTTAGTGGTCTTAGTTAACATTTGGTCTTTAAAAGTTATTGCTTAAATCAGTCTAAATCACCTTAAAAAATTGTTTTGAGTTCTTTAAAGAGGTGTTTGATTTAACTGTTTTTGAAGGTCAAAATGGGTCAAAATGAGTTATGTCTTTTGGGTCTTCTTAGTTTAACTTAGATTCATCATAAAATCCATTTATTAGAAGCTTTTAGGTGTTAAATCTCAAATTCTTAACTTATATAACTTGTTGTGTGAATCTGTGATAACATATCTTATTGCATCAGATAATTTGATTATATCTTTGCATCTTGTGATTTTGTTATGTTTTTGAGTTTGTTCAAGTTTTAAAACAACTTAGAATCAAAGTCTAATAGCCTGCATTTGTTGTTTTTGTTATTGACAAAATCTGTCAAAATTATGCTAAGTGTAAAAAAAAAGAAATAGCTTTTTCTTTAAGCATTTGTGGCTTAACCTGAATTTCAAAATAATTTTTGAAAGTTGATATAAGCTCTTTGAAGTCCAAATCTTATCTGTTTGTGGGTCCCATGTTCATATGGTTCTGATTGTTTGCTTATTTTTAAGCCTAAAAGCAGGGGTTTGTAAAGATTTGATTTTTTTTCTAAGTGTTGAAATCTGAGTGTGCAGCTTTTTCATAAGCATTTTTCTTAGTTTACCTTTGTTTCAAACTCCAATTTGTTTGCTGGTTATTGTAGCTTATTGTTTAAGCTTTTTAGTGGTATAGGCCTTATAGTCATAAGGATCCATTAAGTAGCTTATTTTTACGCATAAAAGTGCCTTCTTAGGCTGTTTTCATTGATATTTTACTTAAGTGCTTATTTGCCTTATCTGTGCTTATTTGTTTGTTTTCTCTGCTTATTTTTATTGCTAGTTGCTTATTAGGAGTATTAGAATAGAAAGTAGCTTAGTTAGTTTATAGAGTAGCCTATTTGAGCTTATTTGCAGTCTAAAAATTGTAAGTTTTAAAAAGCCATTAGTTATTCTGTCATTTTTAGCTTATGTTAGCTTGATTTACTTGCTTGTTTTTGTTCTCATTTGCTTATTAGGTGTAGTGCAATATCTGTGTTAGCTTATTTTCCTTTTTGATAAGCTTATTTGTCCTTAAAAATGCTTAACAGTTAGGCATTTAGTCTTACTGTAAAATAGCTTATTCTGTCAACTTTGACAGCTTATTTTAGTGCTTATTTGTGGTTTATAGAAAAAGTTCTTTCACAAAAGTTGTAGGTTTACAGCTTATTTATAAGTTGTAGGTTATAAAAGTTTAAAAAAAAGAGCAAAAAGGGGAAGGTGGAAGTCCAAGGTGAGCAGGGCTCGAACCCTGGACCTCACACCCTCAACCCTTATAACACACACACTCTATCGCTCGCCCTTGGGTCTTTTTCGGTTTTATCTTGCACAATTAATTAGTTAACCACATTTGATAAGCTGTTTTCTCCAGCTTATTTTTCTTAGATCCAGTTTTGTTTAAACTATTTTTTGTAATTTTTTTAGAATTTTTATAATTAGTTTAGTATTTTTAATTATTTAATTTCATTAAAATCGTTTTTAATTCATAATAAATCATAAAAAAGTCAAAAAAATCTAATTCTTTTTAAAAAAAATTTCTTTTATCAGATAGAACTTAGGAAAATTATATTTGCTTTCGTAAGGTTAAAATTGTAAAATTTGATTTTTTTAAAGAACGGGATTGAATCGTGTTAACGTTTTTCGTGTTTTTAAGCTTAAATCTCTTTCGTTTTTGGTCTAGTTTTCTTTGTTCTTACTTTTTAGTCACTTAGGACTTATAAAAGTCAAAAATATCATTTTAGGACTTAATTTTGATAAATTAGGGTTTTTAGGTCACGTTTTAGGATTCCCGCTTGCGTTTTTAGTTTAAATTTGTGTTGCCTTCATTGTTTTTAGTGTATATTGCATTAACTTTCCTGTAGACTTAGAAAACCAATCAAAATCTTTGTTCCATTCAAGCATCAATTATCAAACCGTCTTTCCACTTTCCATTGCATTCCTCGTAGGGGATAACGACCCGGGAATATCATATACTACTTCCGGATTTCATTGATTTTCTTTCTTTAAACCTTTTCAAGGGAAACTTGATTAGGGTTGGTTAATATAAGTAGTGGTATATTATTTAATATATTATTATTTATATACATTAAGAAATCAATCACTTGGACAGTGGACTACTAGAATATAAATTGTCATTAAGGAGTAAGTGGGTAAAGTCTTTATGAGCTAGGGTTTAATAAGATCACCATTATTAATCTTCTAAGATAGATTATAATCACCAAATAGGATGCTTTATGCATATGCGTTTAATTGTGACATAATTCTACGTATCTAGGTTTTAGAAAGAAGTCCCGCCTAAATCTTGGAATGATATGCCGCCTTGAGATAAGCGCTGATTGCACTAAATAAACAAACCAACATTTTAATTGGATTAATCATGGTTAATACAATTTTTTTATATTTGTCTATACCACTTTTCTATTTTTTTTCTATCTGCTTGCATGTGTTATTGTGTTTTAAATTGATCTAAGTTACCATTACTGCATTATAGTTTATAAATAACTGCATTAAGCATAAAAATAAGAGTCATAAATTTTTTTGCTCAAGAAAACAAACTTGGACTAACCACCTCCCATTCTTAGGGAAAGATTTCAAGCTAGAAACATTAAGAAGATGAGATTTTAAGTTTAAGAGATTTGTATGTTTATATATACATATAAGATAGATGGGATTTTGATATTTTTGGAAATGTGTAAATAAAGATAAGATAAGATAGGAATTTTTTTGAAATGTGTGATATATACTTTTATATAAATATAAGATAAGATGCTATAAAATCTACTCATCAACTTACTGCATTATGTGTTTTGAAATAAACTTATAAACTATAAAGCAGTAAGATATTTATAAAGTAGAATGCAGAAAAATTTAAGCTATAATGCAGTAGGATGTAAACAATAATGTAGTAGGATATAACTAAAAACATTTTTAAGAACACAAGCTACATACTACTGCATTACAGTGCATTTTTCTAGCACATCAAACACTAAATTCACAAAATCGTGGATGAAATTCATACCTGATAAAAAGGAAATTGGTCTGAACCCTTAAAAATATGATATTGGGTATCACGAACCGAATATGTTTCCGTATTCTCAGTTTGAACAACGGACAAAGGAATACAATACTTATACGAAGCAAACATCTCATCTTGCACATCAAAAGAAAGTGTTCTAGTATATAACTTGCACGCTTCTTTGTCTATTAGAAGATCTGTTTTGAAAGCTGGTGTTTTGTATCTTGAATCATGATCATTTTTCCTTTCGATATACCTTTGATAATCGATAGCAGTGTCATAATGGCTTAAGAATTCAATGAGAGTAAGATGTGGGCTGGTCCATTTACCAAAAAAATGGTTCTCACTTTCAGATCTTGAAGTAGTACGCATTAGCCCAGCCATATGAACATCCGTTAAATACGCAGGTATCCAACTTTCCCTCAAGTCAAACATATCACCCAACCATTTGTTTTCACCAAGTTCAAACTCATTTATCATACACGCCCATTCTCTTTCAAAAATTTCGGGCAAAATTTGGTCTGTCCAAACAATATCAGAAATGCGTCTTTTAAAATCTGTCCTATTACATAGTGCTGCGCCAACCTATAAAAAAACATAGAACTGTGAGTAAAAACTTCTACTGCATTACAGTTTAAATCCTACTGCATCATAGTTTAAACTGTATAGCATTACACTCTGTAAAAAACTAATTTATAATGTGTACTGCATAAAAAAATATCAATGTACTGCATTATAGTGTATATTCTACTACATTACAGTTTACATTGTACTGCATCAGTGCTTAAATGTTAATGCATTAAAAGCATATTGATTACTCGATAACAGTTTAAGAAACAAATTATAAAACTAGATACCTTCGTGCCCAACTTCATCATGATGTGCCACATACAGAGACGGTGCCTTGTATCAGGGAAGCATTCAGCAATCGCAATCTTCATTGACGGATCTTGGTCAGTGACAACAACTTCCGGATCCTTCCCAAAAGCTTCTTTGAATTGTTTAAGCAACCATATGTAAGCTCCAGCAGTCTCATCGGCAAGCAAACCAGAAGCAAATGTAATGCAACGGTTATGATGGTTAATTCCGGTAAACGAAACAAAAACCATTTGATACCTATATTTAAATAACATATTAAAATATTAAATAACATATTTAAATAGACAACTTTTTAAAGATAAAATAAGTAAATGTACTTGTTAGAACGAAATGTGGCATCAAAAGAAACTGTATCACCAAAAGTAGCATAGTTCCTGATAGCTTCTTCATCAGCCTAGAAAAGCCCAACCAACCGGTCATCATCTCCTACAAACAAAAAACTAAAAAAAGTAAGAAACTTATAAATATAGGAAATGCTGCTTTGTATAACCAATATTCCTTGAATTCTTCATAAATATCATGTCTTTTTCTGCTACAAGGGGATGGTTATGTCCTTCTATCAGACTAGTTACCTCAAACACATTTCCTATTCTTTTAATGGTAAGTGATGCTAAACATCCACACCTAAAGATAAAACATGCTAAAAAGTCAACAATAATGTTGAGTGAATCCATAGAGTTTATATATATATAATAAATTTCCGAACACAGTCTAATTCTCAAAATTCATCAAGACATAACGTGATGGATCAGACAAAGTTATACGGGGGATTTATTATAGACTCATGAATTGAATGTTACATTAATAAAACTGCCCACTTTACACCTCGCTATGAGTGCATATTAATTCTATACAACACATTCGTGGTGTCATTTTCCCGACACATGACGATAGCGTCGTCACGGATTGGAGGTGGCAACCTCCAAATAGTACTATTTCATGTATAAGGTCTACCATTACCCGGTAGTTACACAATTATTCTTTGGGATTTCCGCGGGGTCTGTTATCTAGCGAGTTAAGCTAACTTATAATAATCAAAGACTCCTGCATAATTCGGGTCCCTTGTGTTTCTATTTTGAAAAACAAGCATTGTTATCCTTCGCGGGTTTATTAAAACAATTTAAAGTATTATAGATGCGTGGGCTATGAACTCTTAGTAATGTCGGAGAGAATTGCGATATGAATAAGAATCCTCGGGTGTTAGGCGAGTCGATCATCCTAAGACCCATATACAACTTAGTAAGGGTTCTTAGGTTTTAGTTGGTCATAATTATGAAAACTCATTAATTAACGTGGATCTATATCTATATATATAATATTATATTATTATTTATTATATATTATATCTATATTTATTTATTATATATATATTATATATATACACATGTATTTATAATGATGATTAAAGTTTATATGATGTAAATATTTTTACTTAAGCTTTGACATGTTATATTGCCACTTTTAGCAATTTCAACATAGTTATTGTACATACTTTGTACATTTTGTGTTACGATAATAGTTGTATTTATAAACCTTTTATACTTATTTTAAGTATACATATACTTATGATCAAATCACTACACAAAGGTCAAGTTGCAAATTCGGACTGAAATTCACCATTTTTGATGCCATTTACAAACCAAAATGAATTGGTTGATTATCCAATTGGTACAGAACCTACATGATTTTATCTAGGGTTCATAGTTTTAGGTTTTTAGCCAACTCAGTACGTAAGTATGACTTTTTGTGCTATCTGTATAGCAAGGTCAGAACTGATGTCTTTTGGTAAAATGGTCATAACTTATTCAATTTTTACTTTCCATTGAGTATCCAATTAGCCATATGCTCATAACTCAATTCTCTACAACCTAGGTAAATCAAATAAACCATTAAGCTAACCCAAAAATCCAGAACTTGCATTTAACAACAGCCCTAAATTTTAAATGATTTCTAGCAAGTTTTAATAATTGATTTAGTCATTTCTTACCTAGATCTATGCATGCATGTATCATTTTATTTCTTGATCATCATTTACAATACATGTACATACATAAAATGAAATCAAAATAAACTTAAACAAGTCTCATTAAATCTTTTACCATAAGAAAAGTGTAGACAAGATCACAATGATCAAAACAAGAACAAGCTTGATGAAGGCTTCAACTCCAAGCTTAATCTCCACCCAAATTACTTTTGATCACCATTTTATTTACCCATTGCATGTCGTATATTTTTAGTGGAAAACGTAGGAAATAACGAGGGGATTCGGAAAATATAAGTTGTTCGGATTGCATGTAATTTTTCCGGCGACCACGGCGGTTTCCGGCGGCGGTGACCGGCGGCCGACGGCGGCGGTGGCGGTTTCCGATGACCGGAAAAGTTTTCCGGTGGTGGTGGTGGAGCTAGAGAGAAAGTGTGTGTTTTATTTTATAAAAATGAAGGAAATGAGGAAGTAAACTTCCTTATATATGTCTTGCACTAGTTTGGACTTTTGACAATAATAGTCCTCCCCTCTTTTCAAAAATTAGTTTTTGACACATGAACTTTTTACTTAAATAAAAATCAACTATCGTGGCTCGGGATTAAACTTCCAAGACCATTTTTATTTTCCGTTACACTTTTATTTTAACTTCTAACATTTAATAAAATGTGTACATTTTAAAACATCAGTTCGGCTCAAGACAAGGAACAAAGACGACGTTTGTAAAAATAATAAATTTCAAATTTCCATTCGAAATAAAATACGAAATAATTATTTATGACAAATAAAATTTTAAATGTCGACGTTTGTTATGAAAACTCACAAAATAAAACGAATGCAACAAAATTATTTCTACGGCATTTTTGAAAATATAAACGTCGATGCCTTACGTAGAATTCGCCGGTTCTTTGTAAACGTCGCGTAATTTACGAATGTAAGCACTAATTCTCCCGGTTAGTCGTGAGTTCATATCTCAACATAAAAATGAAAATTATAATTAATACTCGAGAAATAAATAACGATCTGAAATTGACGGATTGTCACAGCATTTCCCCCTAAAAAGGGATCTTCGTCCCTGAAGATCAATTCATCTTGTCGCCCGCTTTCTTGTTAAAATCAAAGAGATGAGGGTATTTCTTCCACATTTGATCCTCCCTTTCCTAAGTATATTCCGGTCCACGACTCGAATTCCATCGAACTTTGACTATAGGGATCCGACTTTGCTTAAGTTGCTTTACTTCCCTATCCATGATTTCGATAGGTTCTTCGATGAAATGCAACTTCTCGTCGATCCTTATTTCGTCAAGAGGAATAATAAGATCTTCATCCGATAAACACTTCTTCAAGTTCGAAACATGGAATGTATTGTGTATTCCTTGAAGCTCTCGGGGTAATTCCAGTTTATATGCCACCGGACCCACTCTTGATAAAATCTTGAATGGTCCAATATAACGGGGACTTAATTTCCCACGTTTTCCAAATCGAACAACACCTTTCCACGGTGATACTTTCAGCATAACTTTGTCACCCACTTCGAACTCCAAAGGTTTACGTCTCACATCCGCATAACTTTTCTGTCTACTACGAGCAGCCAATAATCGGTTCTTGATTTGCACAATCATCTCTGTCGTTTCGCGAATCATTTCTGGTCCCGTGAGTTGGGCATCTCCAACCTCACTCCAACATACAGGCGATCTACATTTCCTTCCGTATAGAGCTTCGAAAGGTGCGGCTTTAATACTAGCGTGATAACTATTATTGTATGAGAATTCAGCCAAAGGTAAGTGCTTATCCCAGCCACTACCAAAGTCAATCACGCAAGCACGCAACATGTCTTCCAATGTCTGTATCGTTCTTTCACTCTGACCATCAGTTTCAGGATGGTAAGCAGTGCTCATATCTAAATTCGTCCCCAATGACTTTTGAAGAGATCTCCAAAACCTTGATGCGAAACGAGGGTCTCGGTCCGAAATAATCGACACGGGCACCCCGTGCCTACAAACAATCTCCTTCAAATACAATCGAGTAAGCTTCTCCATTTTATACTTCTCATTCATCGGAATAAAGTGAGCAGATTTAGTCAATCGGTCAACAATGACCCAAATTGAATCATATCCAGATGGTGTTCTTGGAAGCTTTGAAATGAAATCCATTGTAATTCTCTCCCATTTCCAAACAGGAATTTCCGGTTGCTGAAGTAATCCTGACGGCTTTTGGTGTTCAGCCTTGACTTTAGCACACGTCAAGCACTTACTGACATATGTCGCAATGTCAGCTTTCATATTCGGCCACCAGTATAACTTCTTCAAATCATGGTACATTTTATCCGACCCAGGATGAATGGAATATTTTGATTTATGAGATTCCAACATGATTAGACCTCTCAATCCTCCAAATAATGGTAACCATACTCGTCCTTTCAGACATTTCGTACCATCAGATCTAACTTCAAATGGCTCCCCTTCGCCACGAAATCCTTCGGCACCAATATTTTCCTCCTTGCACGCTTCAACTTGTGCATTCCGAATTTGCTCGGGTAAATTGTTATGTACCGTTACCACTAAAGCACGCACTCGAATCGGTTCCTTATCCTTCCTGCTCAACGCATCAGCGACAATCGCCTTCCTTCCCGGTGTGAGAACAAATACATAATCGTAATCACTCAGAAGTTTAATCCATCTACGCTGCCTCATATTTAGCTCTTTTTGATCCAAAATATATTGTAGGCTTTTGTGATCGGTGTATACCGTACACTTAGTGCCGTACAAATAATGTCTCCATAGTCGAAGAGCAAAAACCACCGCTCCCAATTCCAAGTCATGGGTCGTATAATTTTCTTCATTCTTTCTAAGTTGCCTAGAGGCGTACGCAATCACCTTTTCTCGTTGCATCAAAAAGCTCCAAAATCCATTAAGGACGCATCCAATACACAACAAAGTCTTTCGCTTCCTTCGGTATTGATAATATTGGCGCAACTATACAATTTCAGCTTCAATGTTTGGAAATGCCATCCTCTTCGTCGTCACCACCACACAATACAGCTTATTACTTTTCTGAGTGAGTATAGTTAATGGTTTTGTATAATAGAGAAAACTCCTTAATCACATTAGATAATAACCTACCAAACACCAAAAATTGTCGCACTTCCGTTGGTGTAGTCGGTGCAGCCTAATTTTTAATGGCTTCAATCTTAGCAGGATCAACACGAACTCCACTACTATCAATTACATGGCCAAGGAATTGCACGGAAGCCAAAAATCACATTTCGAAAACTTAGCGTACAACTTTTCGCTCCTTAGCAAATCAAAGATAGTCCTTCACATGTTCACACATGTTCTTCTTTCTTCAGGAAAAAATCAGAATGTCATCAATGAATACAATCACGAACTTATCAAGATATGGCTTGCACACGCGATTCCATCAAATCCATGAATCCTGAGCAAGGTGCATTAGATAATCGAAAAAGGAATTACTTTGAAACTCCTAATGTCCATAACGAGTTCTAAACGCTGTAATTGGAATGTCTTCCTCGCGGATACAAAGTTGATGATAACTAGATCGTAAATCAATCTTCGAATAAACACTAAAACCTTGCAATTGATCAAAATAAGTCATCAAAGCCTCGGTAAAGGATATTGATTCTTGATCTCAACTTGTTCCAGTTCTCATCTCGCTAATCAATGCACATTCAAAACGATCCATCCTTCTTCTCCACGAACAAGACCGGAGCTCCCCACGGTGACGAGCTTGGTCAAATAAAACCTTTCTCCGACAACTCTTGTAGTTGCTTGGACAACTCCTTCATTTCGGATGGTGCTAAACGATATGGCGCACGCGCCATAGGTGCAGCACCGGGAATAAGATCAATACGGAATTCAACTTGCCTGGGTGTGCGGAAGACCAGGTAATTCACGGAAATACCATTGGGAAAATCTCGGATAACTTGAAACTTCCTAATTGCTTCTCCTTTGATTTCCTTTCAGTTCACTTTGAGCTAATAATACTCACACACCCTTCTCAAATAAACTATTTGAGTCTTAATATGCTCAGAAACTATCTGTTCAATCGAGAATTATTTCTATCGCCTTCGATAACCAATGTCTTATCCTCCAGGGGAATCCTAACATTTTTCTCTCCACACAAAATAGCGGCATGATATCATGATAACCAATCCATCCCAATAATGATATCAAAACTTCCTAGTTCTATTACCATGAAATCGTGGAAAATCAACGTGTTTAAAAGATTAAGTGTACACCCTATTAACACATTATTGGTACTTACTACTTTTCCATCAGCCAATTCGACTTCATAGCAAGTATCTAATTCAACTGGTTCAATATTAATAAGGGTACTAAAATTTGTAGACACAAAACTTTATCGGCACCCGAATCAAATAAAGCAGTAGCATATCGATAGTAATGAGTAATAAGTACCAGTAACGACTGTCGATCTTGTTGAGATGCCACAGACTCCCAACTTGTAACAGCTCCACTGTTATTTCTTCTCTTTTCTCTGCCTTGTCCATGTCTTTTTCAACTTAGGGAGCAATCTCTATTTCGGTGACCCTTTTTCATTGCAATTAAAAACAAGTCACATCTTGTATGTAAGGCTCCAACAAGCAGCATTCTTGTTCCCCAACTTACCACACGGTAACACATTTCCAACAATCCTAGCATTCTTCTATTCATGCACTTTTGGAACAAACTCGTTGTCATTCGTGCAGGCATTGGTCATAGTTAGCATAGCCCTTACTTTGGTTTTGCCGACGATTGAAATCGCGTCGTTTGTCACCACGACCACCCAACGATCCCCTGCACCTTTCCTCTTTTCACACCCCAGGAAGCCTCCATCAGTCTTATCTTGTATTATTTATCCAATGAGCTGAAAGCCATACGGACAGCCTCAAAAAAAAAAAAATCAATACCCCCAAGCTAGCCTCGATGATGTCACTCACCACGTATATTCTTTGACAACCCCAAGATATATTGCGCCACTCTTCACCGTCAGGCGCTACCTTCTAGGACACAACAAGGCTAATTTGTGGAATCGGATATTTATACCCATTACAATATCACAGTCTTTTTTAACTTTCAAGGTTTACAATTCTGCTCCAGCCTTTGCAACCACTTCGGAGGACAAAATTCCTCGTCATTCCACTTTCTCACCTCAGTCCATGGAGTACCATTAGCACATCAATACCCATGAAGCAATCCTTCCATTCCACCAATCAATGCAACGACCCTTGGAGGAGTAGCAGTTGCAAAATTCACCTTATCCCGTTCCTTGCAATCACTGATTCAAAACACAGATTCTAGTTTCTCAAACCACTGACATAATCTCACGGCACCTTCGGTGCCTTTAAAAGGTTGTGGGTCACACTTCATGAATGTTACGTAAGTAAAACCCAGTAATTTCAGGGCGCTGCCAGTGCCTGCACCACCGTCTTCCAGCACCGCCGGCTCCAGCATCCGCCGTGGCTCCAAGAACCACCGTCTCGGGAACAACTGGGTTTACTTTGGGAATAGCTCGTCGGTCTCGTAAGATATTAGGGTTCTCCATTACAATCTGCGTCGTATAAATATCTCGTATTATTAATAAAATAAATTACAAATAAACATTTATATTCCCAAATAAATTGAAAATTTCATATTATAACATATATATTTTTCCATATATATATCGATAAATAAATCCTTCTTATTCTTGTTCATCGGTAATTCAGAGATTTCACTTGCACAGTTATAGTTAAAAGATTTCAAAAATCCTTTCGTTCATTTTTTTTTAAATCTTTTGTTCTCTATAACTTAAGCTCTGATACCAATCTGTAACACCCCTATTTTTCACATATCAGCGGAAGGGTCATTTGGGGTGCTACGTCTTAATACAATAACTCAAGCATAGAAAACGACTCGAAAAGAGACGTTTTTAAATATAACCATTCGAAATAAAAGTTTCACAACGTTAGTCCCAAAACTTTTTCATAATCAATAAACATTTTATCAAATATTTTTATTTAATGATTTTCTATTAAATGGGGGCCTTTAAAATATTTATTTCAAAGCATCTCCGAAAACTTCATCATCCGAATTATTACCTATTAAGGTACTACGAGATAAAACATCCTAAAAATCACAATTAATGTTGATGAATCCATAGGTTTATATATAAAAATAATATAATATATATATAATATATAATAAAATTCCGAACAAAAGTATCATTTCTCAAAATCATCAAGACATAACGATGTGGATCAGACAAAGTTATAGGGGGATTATTACAAGCCTCATGACATTGAACGTTACCATATACTAAAAATGCCCACTATACACCCTCGCTATGAGTGCATATTACTCTCTATACAACGCATACGTGGTGTCATTTTCCCGACATATGACGATAGCCAGTCGTCACGGATTGGAGGTGACAACCTCAAAATAGTACTATTTCATGTATAAGCGTCTACCATTACCCGGTAGTTAACAATTCATGATTTTTGCCGGTCTTTTATCTAGCGAGTTAAGCTAACTTATAATAATCAAGTGTGACACGACCTCCTCGTCCTCTGACTCAGAATCGATGACCTCTAAACATTGTCCTCATCTCCAGGTGGCGGTGTTCTGTCACCCTCCACCTCATAAGGAAATATCAACTCAGCATCATTCTCAAGCTCAATATCAAAATCTTCCTCGGGTTCCTCCTCGGGATCTTCTTCAGGATCTTCTTCGTCACAATCAACCAAATCAATATCATCGGGAATGTCAACCATTTCGTTGGGATCATGGATATCCACAACTTGGTTCGGCTCGGGAACAAATGGGTTCACTTCGGGAATAGCTTCGTTCGGTACGTTATGTGAGTAGGGGTCTCCATGACAATTCAGCATCGTAATAAATTTCTTCGTATTTAGTATTAATATAATTACTTTATTACATTTATATTCAATAAATGAAAATTTCATATTATAACATATATATATTTTTCCATATATATATATATATATATCGATAAATAAATCCTTCTCATTCTTGTCCCATCGGTAATTCGGAGATTTCGCTTGCACAGTTATAGTTAAAAGATTTCAAAAATCCTTTTGTTCATTTTTTTTGAAATTTTTTTTTGTTCTCTATAACTTAAGCTCTTGATACCAATCTGTGACACCCCCATTTTCATATATCAGCGGAAAGGTCATTTGGGGTGCTACGTCATAATACAATAACTCAAGCATAGAAAGCGACTCGAAAGAGACGTTTTTAAATATAGCCATTCGAAATAAAAAAGTTTACACATAGGTCCCAAATATTGTCTATATTCAATACATAGCTTTTTTAATATTTTCTTCGAATGATTTTCTTTAAATGGGCCTTCAATTATATTATTTCATTTGCTTCTCCGAAATCTTCATCACCGAATTACCTTCAAGGACCTGAGATAAATATGCTAAAAAAGTCCAACAATTAATGTTGAGGAATCCATAGTGTTTATTTTTGTACCCTATATATATATATATACATATATATATAATATATATATATATACCATTTATATTATATATATTTTATATTTATATATATATATATATACATATATATATATATATATATATATAAATTCCGAACACAAGTATCATTTCTCAAAATCATCAAGACATAACGATGTGGATCAGACAAAGTTATAGGAGGATTATTATAAGCCTCATGACATTAAACGTTACCATATAATAAAAATGCCCACTATACACCCTCGCTATGAGTGCATATTACTCTCTATATAACGCATCCGTAGTGTCATTTTCCCGATACGAGACGATAGCCAGTCGTTACGGATTAGAAGAGGCAACCTCCAAATAGTACTATTTCAAATCCAACCTCAAACCTTCTGAGAATTATGGAATTTACTGTTCATTACAGCCTACAAATTGCCTAGAAGTGATCCAAATTGCCAAATGTTCATAAGAGAATTATCTATGACCTCATGCTATCAAATCCAACCTCAAACCTTCTGAGAATTATGGAATTTACTGTTCATTACAGCCTACAAATTTTATACTTTTCTCACTAGTTTTAATGGTCATTCTTGTTAGATTTAACCTAGATTCATACACACATAACCCCTTTTAATCCTTGATCATCATATATCATGCATGTAAATATACATTGGAAATAAAGAAAAACATAACAAGACTCATTAATTTTTTTACCACAAGAAAAGTGTAGACAATGATCAAATGATCAAAATAAGAACAAGGCTTGATAAGGGCTTCAACTCCAAGCTTAATCTTCACCCCAAATACTCTTGATCATCATTTTATTTACCTAAAACTCTTATAAAAACCCTCTTATAACTTCAGCCCCAAACTTGTGTAAAAACCTTCTTAAAAACCTCTTTTATTGCCTCCAAAAATAAAAGGATTACACTAGGTAGTCATATTCACTAGTGTTCTTCTTTAATTGATCTTCAAAATTTATAAATTTGGTGTTATGGTGGCGTTAAGGGTGAGAGGGAGAGAGCAAATTTCAGATTTTTAGTTGTAAATATGACTTGTGTGTGTGTGTGTGTTGGTAAAAGTAGGCTTATATGAGTTTAGACAAAAAATGCCAAGTGTAGGCATTTGTAATATGATTGAATCACAAAGTGGACACATACCACTTTGTAATTTCCGCCCCTATAGGGGTGTGTTTTAGTGGGATGAGTTTTAAACTTGTCCCACATTTTGTAAATACAGGTATTATCAAAGTCCGATATTTAAAAAGGTATGCTACGTAAAGGTTTTACGTAAAATACGAAAAATGCACGTAACACGAAAAATAAAAACGAATGTAATAAATTACTTTTCATTGGCCAGTTTGAAATATAAGCGTTGATGCTTAAACGTTAGAATTCGCGTTCTTTTAAATGTCGCGGTAAATTACAATGTAAGCCTAATTCTCCCGGTTTGTCGTGAGTTTATATCTCAACATAAAAATGAAAAATATAATTAATACTCGAGAATAAAACAACGACCTGAAATTGACGGATTGTCACATCATTATGCAGATGGAAACAATTATATGATTTTGGCAATAAGTTGGGGAACCCTTGTATTACGCTTGGAAACGGTTCAAAGAGTTACTTTTCAAATGTTCAGAACATAAACTAAACGAGCATGAACAGCTACAAATTTTCTATCAAGATCTAGACGTGGAAACTAGACAAATATTAGATTTTAAAGGACCAATTCCCAAGATGATACTATCACAAGGACTTGAAGCTATTACGGAATTAGCAGGACATTTATTTGTATGGCATAATGGAGATGATGTGAAAATGGAGCCTGGAATCAAGGAAATAAACGCTATATTCGAACAGATAACAGATTTTAAACTAAACATAAAATTCGTAACTGAAGAAGTTTGAATGGCACAACATAGATTCGACACCCCGATTGAAGAAAGGGTCACAAATCTGGAAGAAACTCTAAACAATTTCATCAAAGAGACTTATAGAAAACAAAGAGAAAATGAAAGTCTCATCTGGGATATAAAGAAGGGTTATGAACGGGCTTTTAAGGCACAAGCATCGTCCATAAAAAATCTAGAAGTACAAGTTGGAAAGATCATAGAAATAGTTCAAAACATGAGTTCTGGTAGTTTACCTAGTGCCACTGAAACAAATCCACGAGGATTAGCACATGCCATAACTACCATAAGCGGTTTGAATTTTAAACCTCCACTAAACCCTTTCGATGACTCTAAAACTTCTAGTATAATGAGCAAAGAAAATGTCATACAAATAGGAGGAAGTAGAAGTCGAGAAGACTGTTGAGGAAGTAGAAGTACAAAAGAGGGTAGTTGAATCTTTTGTTCCACCTATTCCATTTCCAGGAAGGCTAAAAAAAGAGAAAGAAAGAGAGCAGTTTAGAAAGTTTCTTAAGAATCTTCAACAACTCACCATAAACATACCGTTTGTGGAAGCATTGGAACAAACGCCCAAATATGCTAAGTTCATAAAGGATCTTCTTACTAACAAGGCAAAATTCAAAGAAACTTCCAGGTACAATAAAGAGAGATGCTTGTAAGTTCTTCTCAACATAAATACTCTCAAGAGAGAGACCCAGTGAGTTTTACTATACCTTGTGCTAATGGAAAAAATGTAATAGATAAAGCCCTTGCTAACCTGGGGGCAAGTATTAGCCTTATGCCCTATTCTATGTTCGTCAGGTTAGATCTAGGAGAGCTAAAACCTACCCGCATGTGCATTGAGCTAGCCAACAGATCAACCCAATATCCGAAAGGAATCGCTGAAAATTTCATTGTGCAAATTGATAAATTTGGTTTTCTGGTTGATTTTGTTATCGTAGATATAGAAGAAGACTCTAGAGTCCTTATTATTCTAGGACGACCATTCTTGGCAACTGCTCACGCCATGATAGATGTTTTTAATAAGAAAAGTTATTTAGAAGTAGGAAATGAGAAAGTCACTTTGGACATTGAGAGATCAATGAAATTTTCTACTTCTGCTGATAACACTTGTCATTCTTTTGATTTGATAGATCTAACCATTCATGACCATGTGCAGGAAACCCTTCGTAAAGATCAACTAGACTCATTTCTGCTCAGACCTGTCGAAGGATATGAACCCAACAATGATGAAATCAGGAGTAGTGTAACAGTAGGGTATGGAGATGAGCTACGGCGTAGCTTGGAGACATTAGCTACGGCGCAGCCGGGTTATGGCCTCAACAATCTGGAGTCAGAATTTAACAAAACACCGACGCTTTTTGCTGCAAGCGTGACAACCGAGGAAAAATAGATTCCAAAGCTTAAGGAATTACCATCCCACTTAGAATATGCTTTCTTAGAAGAAAAACCTGAATTTCTGGTTATCATCTCTTCGCTCCTGTCCAAACATGAAAAGGTATTGCTTTTAGATGTTCTTACGAAGCATAAGATTGTCCTGGCATGGAAGGTCCTGGATATTAAGGGGATCATCCTATCATTTTTCACGCATAAAATTCTCATGAAAGATAATTATAAGCATGTTGTTCAACCTCAACGAAGGTTTAACCCCAAAGTGCAAGACTTGGTAAAAGAGGAGATTGTTAAGCTGTAGATGAGGTGTCATTTTATACACTTTTTAGGGTCATTTAACCTCATAAATCATGCAAATATCTCTAAAATATGTGCTTAATCGTTTCTTTTTGTATTTTTAGCACTTGGATGACATTTGGAGAAAATACACGTGACTTGGGCTCATTTAGAGAGAAACGAACGAGATTACAACTCTGCACCAAAGTTGAAGAAGAAAAGGGCATACAGACCCTGGAGACAGCGTCATAATACTTATAACGGCCAGAAATAATGGCGATGCCATCAGGATTTCAAAGCGACATCGTCAGAGTATTCGAGACGGCGTCAGAATTTAACTGAAGGTTTGGCGAAGCGACGGCGTCACGATTCTTGCGACGCCTTCGCGATTGTTTTTCTATATATACAAACTCATTTTTAAGGTTTTAGTGTGGAACTTTTGGGATACGAACTTTATACTCTGGGTTCGAGTTTAGCCGCTGTTAGGGTCGTTTTTTAGGTTTAAAAACCCTCTTGTATCAGCCTTTAACTCATGTTTTAATCAAGTAAAGTCCTTTCCCTCTTAATCTTTTAATATGTCTATGTGTTGTCTGATTAATTACTGTTCTTCGCTTCTCTTTAACATGCTAGGCTAGATCTATTAGTATTTACTTATGATTGCATGAAACTTAGTTTGTAGATCCTCTTAATATTGCTTCTTGTAATGGATGTGTGCGTTAGGCTCTAGAAAACTGGCTATAAAATATTACATTAGCAGAGACGTCTAGGGAAACGCGATTGTGTAAAAAGGATACAATCAGTAACAGTCTTCATACTACCTTACCCCTAATATGGTTTATCCCTCTTAAGTGTTTAATGCATGTAATGTACTCTTAGGGGCCTTGTAATAGTCTTCATACTACCTTACTTGTGTGTTGCTTTAACGGAATATAGACGACGGATTCGTGTAATTCGTTTATGACCTAGGAAATACTTACATAGATCATCACAAGTGTGACAAAGCAATAGAATTAGAAGAAGCAAACTAAGGATTAATGCATGATTAAGTTAATACGTTTGTTTACCTATATGAGTTTCCACCAAAGTAGTTTAGATTTAATTTTAGTTTAATTAGTTTAAAACCAAAACCTACTTTTAAAAGTAGAATTTTACTTGCTTTTATAAAATATAAAAAATACATAAATGTTTTTTTTCTTTCAACCCTTAGATCATAGTTGGTTTAGTTCGAACCTTCACACATTATTCCCCTAGAGAACGATAACAACCCCCGAGTCCTTGCTATACTTCACTGCAATGATTAGGTACTTTGTCAATGAAGTTGTAAAACCTGTTGCGTTTACAATGACCGCATCAATACTTCAGGGGCTTAAAGTGTCATATTCTCAAAGTTGTTATAAGTTGGAAGTGGAAGTTCTAGCTGGAAATGTCAAAGTTAGAAGTCAAAGGGTTGTTTTGTATGTATGGCCTATATAAGCTAGTGTTCTCCTCTTAAGGTTTCACACAGTCTTATTATCATCTCTTTGTTCTCTCTCTCTTGTCTTCATCTCTTTCAATCGTTTAGGTATGTTTTTTGTTGGTTATCAATCTGATAACTTGTCTTAGACTTGTAAACAAGATCAATCATTTTGATCTTGTATTCTATGTGATTAGAGTGATTTGTAGTGAGGAAGATTGGAATCCACCTAGTGGGGAACAATCATTGTCTATTGTATTCGTTTGGCTATAACTCATTTGAGGATTAGTCTTCTTGTAATTCATTCAGTAATAAAAGAGCACAAGAGGAGGTTGGTAGAGTGCAAGATTGGTGTTCTTGATTTGGTTTTGATATTGATTACAATATTTTATTTAGTGGTGGCATATACTTTTAACCAAAAGTAAAACATTTATACTACTATATGTTTAATCAAGCAAACTTTTTTGGTTTGTTCTTAAAAAAATAAAATATTCAACGTTCTTTCTCATTTATCTTGCATTATAATTTCTTACATATTCTACATGCATGCATGCTCTTAAGTTTTAATAAGCTCAAAGAAAGTTGATCCTATGATAATCATGGATTTAGCCCAATGTCCATAGCACACAAGTCTTATGTCATCAAGATGACGCCTGCTAACGGATTTACTAACTAACAAAAATTGACCAAAGAAAGCAAAAAAACAATCAAACAAAACAATAGAAAAAACTAACCAAAATAACCATATCAAAAGAAAAAAAAATATTAACAAAACCAAATAAAACACAACAAAAGATACACGAAAAATAAGTAGACAAAACAAAAAATAAAACAGACAAAAGGAACAAGAACTAACAAATAAAAAAAAAAAAAGAACAAAACAAAAACACAAAGTAAAATACCAAAAACAAAGATAACAAAAACAATATAAGAAAAAGTAAAACAACACACAAACAAAAACAAAAAAAAAAAAAAAAACACACGCCGACCCGCCTACACCCGCCCACTCCCCCGTCCCACCCGCCCCGCCTTCCACACACCCACACCCCCCTCCAACTCCCACCCCCCCCTCCCCGGGCACCCTTCTCCCCTTCCCCCACCCCCTTTCCCCCCATCCCCCCCCAACCCCCCCCAACCCCTCCACCCACCATCTCCGCCACCTCCCCAACCAACCCCCCTTCCCCCCCCCCCCCCCCCCCGCCGCCAATACCAAGAACCCTCCCCCCTACACCCTGGCCCGTAATCCCCACCCCCCATCTTCCCACCCCCCCCCACCCCGCTCCCTTTTCCCACCCCACCCCTCCATCCTCCCCCTTCCCCCCTCACCCCCCCACACCCATCACTACCCCCACCCCCCCACTCCATGCCCACACACCCCCCCCCCCCATACCCTCTACCCGCCCCCCCCCCCCTCCCTCCCCCCCACCACGCCGCCCTCAGCCACTATCCCCCCCATATCCCCCTCCCCCCCCCACCCCTCCCCCCCCATAGCCCCGACCACCACAACCCACCAACACCACCACTTCGTCCCCTCCCCCCTCCCCTACGCCCCTCCCCTCCCCCCCCCCACCCCCCCCCTCCCCCCCCCCCCCCCGTCCTTCCCACCCCCGCCCTCCCCCCCCCAACCATCCACCCCACCCCACACAAACCCCCCCACCCCCCACCCCCCTGCACACTCACCCCCCACCCCCCCCCCACCCCCCCCCCCCCCCCCCCCCCCCTCCCCCAAACTCGCCACCCCACCTCCTACCTCTCCTCACTACAGCCCCCTCCTCCCCCCCCCCCCCCCCCCCCCCCCGAACTCCCCCCCCCCCACCCCCCCTCCGCCCCCTCCGCCCCCCGTCTATGAAAGAATGAAAGCCCCCCCACCCACCTCCCCGCCCCTAACCCGCTCCCCTCATCACCAACTCCCCCCCCCCCCCCCACCACTGACCACGTCACCCTCCCCCCCCCCCCCCCCCCCCACGCTCGCCACCCACCCCCACCCCCCCACCCCCCCCACCCCCCCCACCCCTACCCGCCACCCCCCCACGGCCCCACATACTCCCCGCCCCCCCCCCGACCCCCACCCCCCATCCCACCTTATCCCCACTCGCCCTCCTCACCCCCCCCCGCCCCCCCTCCCCCCCAACTCCAACACACCCTCCCTCCCCCCCACCACCCTAACCCCCCCCCTCCCCTTTCCCGACTCCCGCCCCCCCCCCCCTTACACCCCCGCCTACCCCCCCCACAACCCATCCCCCCCCCCACCCAACCCCACCCACCTCCCCCCAACCCTCCCCCCCCCCCCCATCACCCCCACCCCGCCAAACCCCCCCCAAGACCCCCCACCCGCTCACCCCTCCCCCCCCTTCCTTCCCTGCTCCCCCCCGATCCCCCATCCCCCCCCCACCCCCTCCTCCCCCCCCCCCCCCCACCCACCCCCCCCCCCCCCCCCCCCCTCCCCCCCGTCACCCGCCCCCCCCCACCACCCCCCCCCCCCCACCCCCCACCCCCACCCTATTCCCCACCCCAACCCCCGCCCCCCCGCAACCCCACCCCCCCCCTCTTCCCCCACTCCCCACCACAACTGCCCCTACCACCCCGCTCCCCACCCACCCCCACCCTCACTTGCCCCAAGCTTACCCCCCCCTTACACCCCCCCTCCCACCCCCAACCCCACCACCCCCACCCCCCCCTCACCCCCCGCCCCCCCCCCTCACCCACACGCCCCCTCCCCCCCCCTCCCACTCACCAACTCCCCAACCCCCCCAACCCTCCCCACCCCCACCCCACCCCCCCACCCCCCTACCAACATCCAACCCCCCCCATACCCTCCCCACCCCCCCAACGCCCCCCCCCCCCCGCCCCCCACCCCCCCCCACCCCCCCCCCTCCCCCCCGACCAATACCATCCCCCACCCCCCCCCCAACCCCAATTTAACCTCCCCCCCCCCCCAATCCCCCTAAAACACCCAAACCCACCCCCCCCGCCCCCCCTCCCACAACCCCATCCTGCCTCCTCCCCGTACCCCCCACCCCCCTCCTCCCCCACCCCTTCCCACCCCCCCTCCCTAACCCCTCCCCTCCCCCCCGCCCCCCCCAAACTCCCACCCCCCCCCACACCAGCCCCCCCCCCCCCCCCCCCCCCCCCTGAAACCCCCACCCCGCCCCCGCCCACCCCCCCACCCCCCTGCCCCCGACACCCCCCCCCCAATTCCCCATACCTCCCCCCCCCCTAAACCCCGCCCCTTCAGCCCCACACCCCCACCCCAATCAAAACCCCCCACCTCCTCCCCCCACCCCCCACCCGGCCTACGCCCCCCTCCCACCCGCCCCCACCCAACCATCCCACACGTATCCCCCCCCCCCCCCCCCATCACCCCCCCCACCCCCCCCCCCCACCCCCCCCCTCGCTACCACCCCCACAACCCGCCCCCCCCCAAATAATGCCCCCCGCAAACCGACCACACATACATCGATGAAAATTAAACGAGAAGCAACGTGACAGAACCAATATACAATTTAATAGAGTAACACACTAGAAATGTATATATTCCAAACGCACAAGGAGGAAAGTAAGTCATGCGAGGAATAAATGCAAAGAATACTTTCCTCACAAATTTTGGGGTTGAAGAGTGGATGAACAAAAGATGTTGACATCCCCCGTCTTAGACTAACAAAATCCCTATAACACTATAAATGAAAATATGTCTTCTTTACTTATTAAGAACAAAAGGGCCAAAGTGTCACGTTAGATATTTATAATTCATCACTTCCTATCTTATTCTAAACGAACTAAGAACGCACACATATTTTTTACTTTTCTTTCTCATCCACTAACCCTCTCTCTCCTCACCCCTTTCACTTACATTCTTTCCCCTCCAATACCGAACCCGAGAACACAGTGTCAAATTCTTTAAAAAGACAAGTATATTTACAAGGCATAACAATGTATTTTTCTCCGTTGGAATATCATTGAGAGCTCGATCACAATGGAAACAAGGATAACAAACTTGTAAGAGCACCACGTGTGGTGGCTCAAGTCAAATCGTTACCTTCACACATACTCTCAACATTTAAAACTATTGAACAACACACCAAAACACCATCATAACGAGTGGCGCCAAGCCATTTCTTATTTGTTATGACCCACCATACCCGATTAAAACAAAAACTCAAAAAAAACTCAATTAAAAAGAAAAAGCAAAAAATAGCACCTTTTTGTCATCTTCTCCATTTAATGTTGAACCAAAAGAATGGCTTGAGATTTGGCATGCGATGGGACGGTGTGGTAACATGAAAATGGCTCAAGCCATTTGGGATGACACGTAGGTTTGGTGCTTGTGATAAATAAAACTTGGTGAACCTAGAGGTTGGACAAAAGGGTATTCTCGGCCTTTCCTGATGCTCATTAACAAACATGTCTCTTGATTCCATTCTGCTATATTTTCAACTCATACAATTCTCATACACATACAAACCCACATATAAAACATCATATTTAAACCGAATTAGGATCATCCATGAAATGCATAGCAAGGTTGAATAAAGTGGTTATCACTCTTGCCTCTGGAGACAGAGGTTAAGGGTTCAATCCTCACTCCTTGTAAGGCCGAAGGTCCTTTTCTACCTTTGGTAGAACCGAAAGCAACCTATCTAATGTATGGCTGTCTACATCTCAACCTCCCTATACACCGTGAAAGACGGTAGTGAGACTCATAACCCTTGGAAGACGGTATTGGGTGTTACCTTATCTTACTTTACCTTTTAGGATCATCCATGAAATCTTCAAAATAGGGATTGTAATATTTTGGGAAATTTCGTCTTTGATTTAAGTGAATTTGATGCTCACAACATTTTAAATCAGATGTTTAAAGATGATCGATGAACAAATTTACAGAAAATTCCAGTTCTGTAATGAAGGAAATTGAAAAGAAAAGCAAGATGTAAGAATTGTTTAGTTCTTAGTATGATGAACAAGGGTGGGGTGCAAGTAAAATCTTGAAACTTTGTAATACGAGTCATGAAGACCCGTGTGTTGCACACGGCTAGTGTCAATTTTTTTTGTTGCATGGTGTGCGTATAATGGTCGCTTGCATCGTGATTTTGTCGAGTATTGATTCGTTTGTTGGATGGGTTGTGTGAAATTTGTTTTCGCTCGGGTTGCGTATAAGGGTTGATTGCATAATGAATTTGTGATGGTGTATAGTTTGGTAATCGGCTATACTAATATGATATATAAGATAATTTTTGAGCCTAAAAAGTATCGTGCGACAATTTGAGTGTAATTCTTGATTGCGTAATGTTCTATCAAATGTTGATTACGTTTGGATAAACTATGCTAACATCCCAAAATCCTCTTATCTTAAAGTTAGCCACGGTCTAGCTCGAGTTTTCTTTATAACTTATTATGTTTGAATTGACTATGAGCGTGTATGTAACACTCTCGATGTATTTATTTGGTTTGTTGAGATGCTAGGTGAGTTATCTTTATTCTGATACCCTCATATTTGGAAAAGCATCATCTCATGTACCATTACTACGCATCGAACTTTGATTATATACATTAAATTTGGTGAACTTCAATACAAAGCTATTGCTAGCAAAACTATTCGAGCAACACATTTAGAATATTTTCTTTCAAAGAATTTAAACATGATGTGTCCCATCTCTTCACAATCTCGTCTGATTCTTTATGTGTCTAATCTTTTAATTGAACCTTTCTTTCTTTCCTATTAAATGGTTGACATATGGGTTTTTTAAGATAATAGAACCATGAATACATTAGTTGACTATATAAAAGTCCAATGGAAAAAGCTAGAACATGAAACATCCATGATAATAAAATAAATGGGTCAATTGGGTTACACGTTGCCTCAAATGTGTCGAATGGGTAAACTTAAAAAAATGGCTAAAATGAAAACGACATAAACAGGGCAAGATTCACCCAAGTGTACTTATTATTGACAATGCATAAAATCTAAAAAATCATTTTATTTCATAAATAAGATCATGCAAGCATATTTAAAGCATACAATATTTGTGAAATTTAAGTAAAGAAAGACAAAAAGGTGTTTGTAATAAGTCTTGACCCGTCTTCATATGTTGCCTAATTTAAAACACATACAAAATATTAACCAAAAAAGGTACCAGTATCTCAATATGCCTTTGACATTATAGCATCAACTACTTCGGAATTCAATGATACATTATCATCAAGAAGAACATCTCAATGTAATATCGTTTATTAAAAAAACCTTGGAATAGCTAAAGATAAAAGCCTTAGTTATTAATATGACACAACTACTAACCTATGGATGATATATTCCCTTAAGAAGTCGTCAGCTCACCAAAAAAAACACGAATGGGACAAAACTAAACCTGCACATATCATACTCGAAAATCAAATTATACTCGGTACGTTGTATCGTATTTGACATTCTAATTAATTACTCCGTATAAAACATATGGCCGAAAATCCTAACCCGACTGATTTTTGTTAGCATCTGAGTTAGTATTACATGCATTAACATACATAGTCATATGTATTAAAAATAATGTCTATAAACAAATGTATGTAGAAAATGCAGTTGCAGCGAGTACATGACCTGTAGACTGAAGCCGCAAAACACCCCTGAAGTAAGTAAACACGATATGTGGGCTCAAAGTTTCAAATATAATTTCTTATCATGCATTCTTTTTGTTTCACCTTCAAGTTCATATTGTACAAAGAACATATACAAAAGTACCTTTGCTCGTCAAGAGAGTTTGAGGTGCCTGTTGTCAGCTGCCTGCTCATAAGATTGTCCCAATCTAAAGGTCCCAGTCTTTCTGAAGAGCCTAGGGCACCCGTGATGTCATAAGTATGAATAATTGTTTATGCTCTATCAACCAAAGACCCTGATAAGTGACTTATCTTTGTATCAAAAGAAGATGAAAAAGCCCCATCTTTTAGGGATGGTCAATGCTGCACAATGATCAAAAATCAATGTTAAAATCAGTTTATCGAAAAAGCATCTTCAGGGCATGCTAACCAATGAGAGACCTCAAACGTCGCAGACACAATAGACACAGAAAGGGCAAAAGTTTAACTTAAACTGATGCGACATTTTGGGAGTCTTATGTGTGTCATTTATCCAGATTTGACATTCTTATGGCTGTTTCATACCTACTCCTTGGAGAAAACTATTCCATCCGAAAATATCAAAGTACACCAAAGACCTTTGGCCTAGCGGTATGTGAGTGACCCATCAACAAATAGGTTGTGGGTTCCTCACATTCTGCATTCAAGAAAGTAACACGATATGTGGGCTCAAAGTTTGAAATACAAAATATTATCATTCATTCTTTTTGTTTCACCTCCAAGTTCATATTGTTTGAACAACATATGCAAAAGTACCTCTGCTCGTCAAGAGAGTTCCAGGTGCTTGTTGCTGGCTGCCCACTCATAAGATTCTGCCAATCCATAGGCCCCGGTCTTTCTGGAGAGTCTAGCAGGGGATGGTCTATGCTGCACAGTGCTTGTAAATCTAAGTTAAAGTCAGTTTGTTGAGAATGCACCTTCAGTGCAAGCTAACCAATGAGAGACCTCAAACTTCAATGCAAACTAACCAATGACTTATCTTTAACATAGCCATATATATTAAAAATAATGACTATAAACAAATGTATATAGAAAATGCAGTTGCAGCGAGTACATGACCTGCATACTGAAGCCGCAAAACACCCCTGAAATATTTAGCAATACCACATTCTAAAGTCACAACAACAATGGCTTTCCGATATAAATGAGTAAAAAATGTATTTATCTAACTACAACATAAAGATTATCGGTTAAAGTCGCCTAATAACGTTATAATGCTTTGGTTCAAAGTGGCCTAACATAATGCAAATTGTATTTTAAATGGTTAAAGTCGCCTAATAACGTTATAATGCTTTGGTTCAAAGTGGCATAACATAATGCAAATTGTATTTTAAATGGTTAAAGCCGCTTAATAACGTTATAATGCTTTGGTAAACTCTTACCTTATGAGTAAACTCAACAACAATATATCGCCATATGTTTGTAGAAGATTACGAAAGTAGCATTTCGCGACCATGGGCTGCCGGCATTTACCCAAACTATATTCAGGGGAACCCGATTATATTCCAATTATAGAGAAATTCATAAATTAAACAACAAACCATTTCATGATCAACATCCATACCGTATCTTCATGCTCAAAAATAGAAAGTCAGGATTTATAGCTCAAATCATCAATTTGCTCTCGTGGAATTGAACCCCGAACCTGAAATAGAAAAATGATGACTTGAATCCATCATACTCCAACAATTTTTCATACTCCAACAATTGTGAACTTCTTATTGATACTCTTTTGAGTTTATCATTTTCTTCTTGCATTCCATTTAACTTCATTTTCAAATCATCTACTAACTGTAACATAAATTACGGCAAACATATGTCAACCTATTAAATCAAGCCCTAAAATAATTTAACCTCAACATATTCGATGATTACCTTCAACCTGATTGTTTATATTATAGCTACAATGAAATTGTTAGAAAATATGATTTTTGATATTAGTTTCAACATCAACATACCTGGGATTCTAAAATTCGATCTTGAATCTGCTGCGGGAAATCAATTGTGGCTGCTCTATGAAAAGAAGAATTGATTTGTATATTTTTCTTGTGTAAATGGAGGATGGTTTGATGTTGTAATCTTTAATAGCTCTTTGAGACCGATGATCTTCTTATGAAGACGTGTAACTGCATAATGAATGTCGAACCACATGAGTCTTGTTTGTAGGCAGCAGGCTTTTGTACATATGGCTATGTGGGTAATACAAAGCATTTAAAGATACAACCCCAATAAATTTAGGGGCTCAATCTTTTAGTATAATAGATACAATGCGCATTGGTAGCGTGAGTGAAGAAATAAAACGCATCCTTTGGTAAAGTGTGTCCGGGTTTATTTTTGTAAATCGAGGAAAAATGGTCCATATTCGTAAATGGGTTATAAATATGGTCTTGATAGGTAATTTGTTTTAATTTCTACCTAGAAGTTAATGTTTCTTGTATATGCTGACATAGTTAGTTTAGTTATTTTCTTTTCTTTGAAATGATAAATTACAAATATTCATTAGACTAGAATGTATATGCTCATTTAAACTCAAAACAGAACTGAATTCATACAACTAACTATATTCATACATAAGTATGTAACTAATCATCATTCTTCTAAGCTAGAACTTATGAAAGGAAGAACTAGACCTAGGCAACCATGGAGAAACTTTACTTCATCACTACATTTTTCTCATGTAAACACCCTACTTGAAAAACACCAGTAGCCTATTTTGATGTAGACAGAGGATTTTATAAAGGGCATCATCAAGAAAAAGAGAAACTCTTCTTCCATTGAAGATCTAAAACATAGAGCTACATTTCCAGATAACTGACATCACTCAAATGAATAGATTAATTCAATGATACATCACACCTTGATTAAATTTCTCATTTTACAATTACTTGTATTACTAAATGTAGTTTTCATCCTCACAGGTGGCAATAGAACAAGACATAAAACATGCATCATCAAGTTGGCATTACACCAAACTAAGCAGGAAACCATCCTTATACAACACAGTTAACCAGTTCTAGGGGCAGTGACTTATAGAACATCCACTACACTTAAGAAAGGGATGAAGTAGAAAGGTTCTCAAGATCAAGATACAAGGCCCTTTGCGCATCCAACATACCACCAAAGAGCTCTTTAAAAAACCATCCTTAATACTTATCAATCAAAATTCACTCCATCCTATTTGATGTTATACACTCTGTTCATCATCACATTCCAACTATTTTCCACTTTCTTGACTTGTAGAGATTTGTTGACTCTGAAACTGTCACACCCCTAAAATATCGTAGTGGAAAGGTAACTGGGGCATGACTTCATAGAACATAAGCACAAGATATAAAGAGAAAGATCTCTATATGTGATGATATTCACAAATAAGTAATCCTATGAGTAATCTAAGAAACTAGAGAGAGAAAGGATGGTTGGACAAAGTGTAGAGAGAAAAAACCAAATAACTTAGAAAGAGAAAGTATTTACACAAATGACCAAAACCCTCTCTATAAGATGGAGAGGGCTTATATACTATGACATATGGCCGGCCATGGGTTTCATTATCCCCGAGCTTGGCCCGATTAGCTTTCACATAACCGAACGCTTAACTACGAGCTACAATATATTATATTGGAAGTGACCGAGTCTTTTCTCGATTCCTAACAAGCTCCCCCCTAAGGGAGGTTACTCCAAGTTACAAAATCTTAAGCCTAGCATTCTATGAATTTCTTCGTCTTTGCTCGTAGTCTTTAATCTTTATCTTGTATCAACATGTAGTGAGCTTAATCTTGAGCTTGCTCCTACTTGCTTAATAAACTATGATCTTGAGCTTTTTTAAGATCATCAGCCAAACTTCATCTCTTTGTGTTATCTTGTAATCATTTACCTCCTTGTAATCTTGTAACCTTTGGACTGACATGCTCATACTTTTATTTTATCTTGAAAGCTATAGAGTATTCTTCCTTAGATTGCTTCATCTTGAATACATAATGACTTCAAGGAAGACCTTTTGAGTATCAGAGTAGCAAAAGTCTTGAATAACATACATTTGAGCTTTCTTCATATAATTATATTCATTGATTGAGTATGAGCATGCGGCTATGAACTTGACTTTGCTGGAACGAGGTATCTCCATCGCCATCTTTACATGAACCTGTAATAAAACTGTTATCAATAAAGCTTATGGATGAATATGGCTTTGTCATTCGCCCGAGTTTGGTTGGATTAACCTCAGGTTACTTGAGGACCGACCTGTGATCAGGTAGATTCAAATTAAGAAGAATTTCCTTGACAGGGTTTCCAGCATAAGTATTGGATCTTCTAATGTGTGAACATCATAATCACCTTACTTGCTTGTTCTCTTTATTGGAATGTCTCAAAGTAGACAACATGATAAGAGTGAATCGGTTAGTTACTATCTTACCGATTAAGTCGTCAATTCATAATCTGGACCGAATTGATATCCAGTGTCACAAGTTTGATCCATATAGTATCTCCCAAGTCACTTACCGTAGAGCTTGTTTAATGTTGGCTCTGGAAGGATTTCCATCGTCATTGTGAATACTTACGTATCACTCTGATGTTCTGGCAAGATCACAAGGATAATGCATAGGACTCTTGATATTTTACTTGTTTTCACAGTGTATGAAGAACAAGCGAATGGTAAATAGTGTCCTAGAGAGATTTATGGATGATCTCTTATGGATCTAGACTCTATAGTGCACTTTGATTTTGGTATTCGGAGGCTGGAGCAGACTGCCACCTTTTCAATACCAACTAACTCGGAGTGAGAGAGTTGATAGAAATGTGTGTAATCTCTGTGAGAAATGAAACAATAGTCTTTTGAGAGACCTTGAGTGGTTGGGAAGGGTTGTGCTTTGCATCACTGGGTCCATGGTGTCTATTCAATACCAGACAATAGCTTAGTGTTTCTGATAGCATATGTATTGACCTGGTTTCTGCCTAAGTGTAAGGAGGGCTTCTTTTGTTTCACCCTTTATCTTTACTTTATCTTTTTTATTCTTCAACCCCTTCAATGCATACCAAGACTTCATCACTAACACCTTGTTGGGTTTGTTCTAGTGTTAGCTCTGTCTTAGTCCGCATTATTCCACATTCTCACTTTTAATCCTTTTGTATCATACCTAAGGACTTCTACACTATCTAATGGAAAGTACTGGGTAGATCCCTCCAGTTCTAACAGGATCATGGAACAGATTCCTAACCTTAACCACCTTATAACTCTATAAAATTAAGTCGCATAAGCCTTTTTTACTTTTGATTGTCTTCATACATAACACCTTTTGGATCATAGTTGGGAGTATACAGTTCTTTGCCAGTGATGTCGGGACAGGTTCTTTGAGGCTTAAGTAAATTGAGCTTTCGTTGGTAACTTTCAACACCTAACTGGACGTCTTCAACTCTGTTATGGACGACAATGCTTCTGGTGAACATTTTCAACGCAGTGACAAAGTCTACTATCACATCACCTTCAAGATTGTCGATCTTTTGTTGAGCAATGAGTAGGAGCATGTCTTCAATGTCGCTTAGGTTTAAGTCAGGAAAGTCATCTTCTTTGAATGTGTAATGTTTCTGATCAGCTCGCTTTACAACGATTTCCTTTAAGTAGCCATAGCCCTATTTCTTGTCAACCGTAACCCTGATAACACTCAAGATTCTCAACTTTGAAAAAACTTTGTGTTTGGACGTCTTGTTGATCATGGCTCTGTAGAACTATTTTCTTTGTGATCTCCAGTGTTTTATTCCAAGTAGTGCATCTTTGTCATAAGCACTAATACGTGAATACCATAAGTTTGGGATAAGGTTTTCAATACCTTCCATTGTGTACCTGGCAGCTGGCATTTTGGTGATGGAAGAGCAATATGTTCTTTCGGCTTAATCTCCTTTTAAGTATTCTAGATCATTATTGAAGAATATTTCAACAGGGATTGTTAGCCTACATTCTTTCTCTATCAGAGGTAAAGGCTTGCCCATATCAAAGGTAAAGGCTTGCCCATGTCAGGATTTGTCCAGTCGAGTTGATCAGTCAGAGCTCGAAAGCATTCCTTAAAATTGTATTCCAGTTCACCGTAGCTTTTGCAGGTACCTTTGAGGAGGTTGAACATAGGACCCACTAGCACTTCTCTAGTTAACGTTGTCAACCCGAGGCAATTCATAGCTAATGCTGAGAAATCAATGGGAGTGCTTATTAACTCATCAAACATGAGTGGCGGTACTACAACATTGGCCTTCTCTTTAAACCATGGCTGTTCTTGAGCATCATCAATCCTTTTGACAGTGTTCCAGTCTGGATCCTGTGGTTCAGGACTTGGAAACTTCTTGTACCAATCGTTCTTTTGTTTCTTCGGATTACAAGCAATAGCAGGAGAAGGTTGTTTAGTATTAGCATCAGGAGAAGGAGAAGGTTGTTCAGAATCATCCGCCTTCTTGTCAAAGGTTTGGTCAACATCATCTGATCCCATCTCAAAGATTGTTTCTTCAATGACATCATTTGCAGATCTAGATTTTCCAGATTTGGATGGTTTTGATGGAGGTTTACCTCTGGAAGACTCCTTAGGAGTTAAAGATTTCTTTGAAGATTCAGTTTCTTTTCTGGTTCTCCTTTTCTTCGTCTCTTTACCCTGGTTTGATCCAGCAGAAGGGTCTTCATCTTTATTATTATCACCACGATCTCGTTTCTTTGGAGTTGGATAAGGTTTTGTACTCTGTGTTGATCTGCTCTCATTAAGTTTAATTGACTAAGTTAATGCATTAAAGAGCTCTTCATGTGTTTGATGACTGCAAGAGGAGCCACTTTTAAGCATTTTAGCGTAAAGTATTTGCTTCAATTCCAGTTTAAAAAGTGACTTAGCAGTTTTAATGGCTAATTGATGTGATGATGAAGATTGGGCAAGAGAGATTGGAGACTTTGCAATTGCATATTGAAGCATAGGTTTGGCAAAGTCAACAAGCATATTTTTGCATATTTTGATCATTTAAGGGCCATTTTGGATATAATAAGGATATGTGATTTCTCACATATCAAACATCTTCGTTCACGGCATGAGCTTTCACTGACTCTTTAATTATAGGTGTGGCAAAGTCAGATACTGCCTTTGGGAGAAACTGAGGCAGAAAGTTCTTGACTTCTGTCACCACATGGGCTTTCACTGACTCTTCAATGACTTCTTTGTAATTCAGCTCAGATAATTCCTTCTTGAACGTGGTATTGTTAGCCTGAGGCTCTTTGTGAAATGCATTCGAAAGACTTGATCCAACATATTTGTCGACTATAGATGGAACTTGTGACGTGATAGAATCATGGATAACTGAACTGAAGTCAGTTTTTTTAAGTTGCTTGACAAATTGTTGCATTTCAGAAAATCTCTGAACAACAGAACTAACAGCTTCAATGTTAGGAACTTGAGTAGCTAGAGATATAGTAGCTGCTGCTGGTGGTGCTTGTGTTGCTTCTAGGATCACAGACACTTATGAAAGGGTTCTGGCACAACATTTATGCTGGATGCACTTTTGACGTTCAGTTCAATCGCTGCTCACGGAATTGATACATATAGCTCGCCCTTATAG
>BQNB010028673.1:0-20539 GCA_026074375.1 Tanacetum coccineum
TTAGTATTACAAGTTAGATTCCGCATAACTTGTAGTATTTATAATCATTGTTTCTCATATAGTTAGTTTGAATCTATTCAACTTAACTAAGCCTTAACAAGCTAAGAAGATCTATTCATTGGGACTCACACATGTTTATTGTGTTTTGAATTGATTATTGTCACCATAAAACCTGTTCCAGTCTCTCAAGTTGAAACCTCCCCCCCCATTATCATTAGAACTAGGTTTAGCATAGGTTTAACAAGTAATTAGAATTAACTAGAATTAACTAATACTAATTCATTCCTCAACCCTTATTTGGATACTCATGCAAAAAAGGATGAACGCAACCATAAGAAGTGTAATGGCGACACTTGCGAATTGAAAAAAGTACCCCGTAATGACAGTACCAATGATGAACATCTCAACAGAAAGATGTGCAAAGTTGATAAATTTGAGGTGATCAAGTACTCACTAGGGGATAATGAAGAATTATTAGCCATTTGCACATGCGAATGCGACTCTTGGACACGAAACGCTAATAGAGTATCCAGTATTTACCAAGACATCTTTCACAAAAAGGACAAAGGGTGGACCATGACTCGCACCAAGTGAAAAGTAAGAAGAAAAAGTCTAACTTAAAGACTAGCTGAAAGAAAAGTGTTTCCCGGGAGACAACCCGATCATTTGTAATTTTAAATTGTTTGTGGAGTCTGTCTTCCCAGACATTCCATACGGCGTATCGAACCTCTATGGATACGGTGTATGGACCTGTCTGGACGTTATCAGTCCTTTAATTTCTGTATTTAAATTCCTGCACTTTAAACATTATTGTCAGATTATCCATACTATGTATTTAGTATATGATACGACATATCTGGCAATCTGACCCATATTTAGACAGTTTTGTTTATATAGGCTACAATACGACGTATCCTTGGGTTTGGGATACGGTGTATTGACTCCCTGTATAGTATGTGTGTTTAATTTTCCGCATTTTAACCATTGTAAAACCGAGATAGAATTGCACGTTTTGTCTTATATAACTTTTATTTAGGACCTTGTTGTAAAGAAATCGACGAATTGGTGATGGTATACTCTGGAAAAAGACGTGTGCTGAACTCATACGGGCATTCTGACGCCTCTACAAAACACTTTTGCTCAAGAACTCAAATTGGAAAATCATCCCAAGCAAAATATCAGGGGAGTTCCTCGTTCTAATTCTATTTCCTATTTTCTTTAACTATTTTATCTATACAACGAAGACAATGTATAATTTAAGTGGGGGGATGGAGAATTAGAATGCCTACTTGTCCTTACTTTTACAAATAATATGCTATATGCTTAAAATTATGCCAAATTTAAATTTTTTTAGCATACTTTTGTAAAAATTGCTAGTTACATAACCTTGCCCACAAATAATCCTTAATTTCAAATTGTGAGAATTAAGCCTATTCCGTTTCCAAACGTTTACCAAAAATTCTACAAAAATTATGAGTGTGTCGGTGATGTAGTGGACTTTAGAACTTGGCTTGGTATATCACTCAAGACCACAATAATGAGTACTATAGATTTAGATGGAGTAACATGTGTAACTGGTAAATTTCTAGGAATACACAAATAAGCCTATATGTTGTAATATTAACTAACTATACTGGTTAGTTAACCCCTGTATAACCCTTTGCTTACTCTCACTATTAGAGTAAGATGCCCCTAGAAAAACCTGTTGAGCTATTCCTGTCTTTTTCACACCAAATGTTTATTTCGTTACACCTTTACACCTAAGCCTACCCTATAGATTAAGCCTATTTAATCAAAGTTGCTAGTTGCTTTTGTATAAAGTTTTGTATATCATGTGTCAAAGTGAAATTTTCTATCTCTCGTTAGGTCGAGAAATTACACAATGCAATGGGAATGTAGAAGTATGTAGCTCGTGTATTTTATTACTTTCGCAATTATGTTTCATGTCCGAATATGAAGTGTTTAAAGAAGTTATCCAGATGAAATTATGATGGTGAAGATTGGTTGATAATTTGCTATAAGAATTCAAACAGTTTATTGTTGTTTAAAAAAATGGAAAAATAGAAAATCGCAGCAAAAAAAGAAGAAAAGAATGAAGATAGTCGGTTCGTTGAACCTAAACAGATAAATTACTTGGAGGATCTATTATTTGTTGATATGTGGTAAAAATCAACGATGTATAATTTTGTATAAAGTGGTTGATATCATCACTTGTCTTGTAAAATTATGTATAAGTATGGATGATTGAGAAGTTGACCGTTATGGGAACGCCAACTTAGGTTGTCTTTGTCATTCTATGATCGAGATGTTTGTGTATATGTTTCTAAGTCTTTATCATGGAACGGTCGGGAAAGTTACTAGCAACGTTATACCTTATTTGTTCAGGCTTAATCTATTTGTTTTGTGAATTTTATTTAACAACAATTTATTTCCCTTTCCTAACAACTAACCTTAGGTTTTACTCGAATGAGGATGAGATCGAATCATGCATGTCTATTCTGTCGTTACGACCATGTATGTGTGATTCAGCCACCTTATTGGTTTATTACTTTTGGTGAAAGTTAGAAGATCCATACCCTATATTACTCTTTGTCCTAAACCCTTAGTTTTACTCAAGCGGGGGGATTTTGCAATCTTATATGTCTATTCGGTCGTTACGGTCATGTATATATGTTTTGCACCCCTGCTGGTTTACGACCTTTGGAAAAGACTACTAATCTTATTAGTTAGCTTATTCGACTTAAGGTTTGAATGCAGTTATATGTGTCTATTCTGTCGTTACGGATGTGTATGTATGGTCTTTGTCACCTTTTCTGGAATATTGGTATCGAATAGAGGTTTAAAAGAGTAATCTAACCCATTAAGCCTATTAACCCAATTTACCTTATTGAACTTGTTACTCCTTAGCTCTAGTAGTGGAGATGTGTATCCTTGCCAAGCATATGATAGAAAACTAATCATGACCGAGTAATTGAGCGTACCTAATAAATGTTACCACCTAGATTAGTTGAGTGATCTGAGTTTTTTCATTTCCCATATTTCGTGAGGTGCTTGTTTTTGTACAGGTGATTAAATGAAAGAATGCTTAAAGGAAAAATCCTTAACTTTGATTAGGATACATCTTTAATAAATTTCTAATGTCTACTTGAGGACAAGTAGGATTCAAGTGGGGGATATTTGATGACATCAAATAACGTTACTTTTATAGCGTCATTTATCCCAAAAAAATTACCCACTTTTATATAATTATTGTAAGAATTGTTACTTAATTGCTTAAAGTTGTTAATTGCAGTATTTATGGAGTACATTGTGAAAACAACTAAAAGGCGTACATTTTGGAGCTTAAACGAAGATATTTGAAGATCGCTTATTCTGACTACATACGGTGTATCTGCGCCTGGACTTCACAAGAAACCACGTTTGATCAATACCCAATACGGCATATCTTGCTGATTACATATGCTGTATCCAGCTGGTCAATAATCAAAGATCCTGCGGTTAATGTGATTAACTACAGTTAATATTATTGATTGTAAATGTGGCGCGTACTCCAAGCAATTTCCACTAATACGCCGTATTGACCTCATTCAATACGGTGTATCATCTCATTTTCAAAGACTATAAATAGAAGACTTAAAAACGAGTTTTTAGTGTGCTTAATCATATTCTCTATACCATAAACACAAAGGTTGATTTTCTGAAGAGAAGAAGAGTAGCCAAGGTCAAACATCGATACTAATTCCATAGAAGACACCGTGTAATTCCTATACTCTTGTAATCATTCAATTGTTGGTATCATTCGTTTAACTCGGTTAGTTTACCTTGGTTGTCTAATTATACTTGTATCGTTACAATGGTTATGGGCTAATACCCTTAGGTATTATCCATTTTAATAAAGATTCAATGTTTGGTTTGTTTAATCCCGATTGCTTAATTTATCATTGATTGTTTAATTATGTTTATCATTTCATACTTGCTTATGTGCTTAAGTATGCGACCCATCATTCAACTGGGTCTAGTGAGACTGACCAAGTGATCTAGATACTAGGATGGCTCTCCATATCGTGTCTTATATATCTGGACCAATAGGATCACAAATAATGTCCTATCTTTACCAATTGCTTAAGGGAATAAGTTATACTAGCAGGTGACCTTTTATAGCGTTCTTCTTCTTTTGGTAAAGACTCGAACAGTGGACTACCAGTATATAAAATGTCGTCAAGCAGTAAGTGGGTAAAGTCTTAATGGGCTAGGGTTTAACAAGATCATCATTGCTTTAATCCCTAAGATTGATTATAATTAAACTAAAAGGATGCTTTAAGCGGACGAGTTAATTGTGGCAGGATTCAACGTGTCTAGGTCTTAGGAAGAAGTACCGCCTAAGTCTTAAGAATGATATGCCGCCTTGAGATAAGAACTCATTGCACTAAACAAACAAACCAACGTTTAATCGGATTTCATATGGCTAATACAGTTTTCTATCATTTGGCTTGACCGCTCTTTTATCTTCTGATTACCTTCTTGTGTGATTATTGTGTTTTAAATTGATTTAAGTTGCCACAAAACCTGTACCAGTCTCTCAGGTTGAAAACCCCCCCTTATCATTAGAACTAGGTTTAGCATAGGTTTAACATTAATTAGAAATAACATAGAATTAAATAGACTAATTAGACTAAATAAAATACTGATAGAATATAAGGTTAACTTTCTCTCTCTTAGTGTTCGACACCTTACTTACCAACAAAGCTACATCTTGACCGAGTACACTGCCCGTTAGAGTGTTGTTTTAGGATAAGTCGGCTAAATATAAATTTAAAACTTGATAATCATAGAATATAACCCTCACTACAACACATCAAATACACCGATCATGGTTTCCCCATATTGGTCGCAGCCGTTTGAACTTATGTGCGATGCAAGCGATTTTGCTGTTGGAGCTGTGCTTGGACAACGGGAAGGAAAACATTTCTGTCCTTTTCATTTCGCCAGCAAAAATCTAAACAACGCACAATAAAATTATACGGTTGCTAAAAAAGAGCTGCTTGCCGTAGTTTTTGCGTTCAATAAATTTTGATCGTACGTTGTTCTCTCAAAACCGGTTGTTTTTACCAATCACTCTGTGTTGATATATCAGTTTGCTAAGAAAGATGTTAAACCGCGTCTTATCCGATGGATTTTACTACTCCAAGAATTTGACATCGAGATCAAAATCAAGAAAGGAGTAAAAAATGTCGTGGCAGGCCATTTATCATGACTTGAAAATCCGAACCTTGAGGAATTAAGGGATGAAGCTATCGATGATAACTTCCCTAATGAAACCCTCATGAATGTCTCATCGAACGATGAAGACGAGATTTCATGGTTTGCTGATTTCGCCAACTATCTGGTTGGAAAAATTCTCAGAAAAGGATTAACTTACGCCCAACGATGCAAGTTCTTCTCGAAACTTAAGCATTATTTCTGGGACAAACCGTATCTTTTCAAAATGTGCCCCCATGGGATGATTAGGAGATGTGTCATCATGGCCTAATTAGGGGACACTGTGGTCCTTCCACCATAGCAAAGAAAGTTTTTTGATGCTGGTTTCTATTGGCCAACAATTTTCAAGGAAGCTCATACTCTAGTTCAACACTGTGATGCTTGCCAACGTTCTGGTAGCCTCTCGCGAAGAGATGAGATGCCTCAAAACAGCATCCAAGTTAGTGAAATATTCGACATATGGGAAATTGATTTCATGGGACCATTCCCTAAATCCCATAAGTTTGAATACATCCTCGTTGCTATTGATTACGTGTCCAAATGGGCAGAATCTGAAGCTTTACCCACCAATGATGCACGAGTTGTAATCAATTTCTTAAAAAAGCTTTTCTCTCGATTTGGCATTCCAAAAGCTTTAATAAGTGACAGAGGTACTCACTTCTGTAACAAACAAATGGAGAAAGTTTTAAAACAATATGGAGTTCACCATCGTTTTGCTATAGCTTACCACCCTTAAACTAGTGGCCAAGTTGAAAACACTAACAGAGCCTTAAAAAGAATTCTTGAAAAAACGGTAAACGACAATCCTTGCGTTTGGTCAAGGAAACTAGATGACGCTCTATGAGAATTTGTACGACATACAAAACCCTAGTTGGTACTACTCGTACCAATTGTTGTACGGAAAAACATGTCACTTGTTGTTCAAAATCGAACATCATGCTTACTGGGCCCAGAGAAGCTGTAACCTTGATCTCAAAATCGCATGAGAGAAATGATTCTTGCAATTGCATGAACTCGATGAATTAAGACTCCAAGCGTATGAGAATTCCAAACTCTACAAAGCCTGAACTAAAGCTTATCATGATAAGAAGCTAAGAATCCAGAAAGAATTCAAGGCCGGAGACAAAGTTCTCTTATACAATTCCAAATACTAGTTCAAAGCTACAAAGCTCATATCAAAATGGTATGGACCATTCGTGGTCAAACATGGTTTTCCATCCGGATATGTTGAGCTATATGACAAACACGGAGGAAGCTTTATTGTTAATAGACACCGTGTTAAACTTTACCATGATGAGGAGCAACTGAATGAGCTGTCAAGTAAGGAAATTCACCTCATGTGCGAAGAAGGAAAAATGAAAACTATTTCGTTCGTGGCACTATTCCCAGCATATTATCGCAAAACCATGCCATGGGTCGCAAAAAAACTATTCATATACAGCGTAGTGCAAAACACTTGTAATGAAGCTAAGCTATATGATCTAGATGAAACTGGCAATGTGATAGTAAAAGGAAATTTCCGTTACGTTAAAACATACCCGAGTGAGGAATTTCCACTCGAAGAAAAATAAAGCAGGAGGAGTACGAGTCCGGATGATGACTCATTAATAAAATAAGCGCTTCTCGGGAGGCAACCCGTGTATGTTCAGTATTTTCACTCTTAGTTTATTTTCATTGTTTACACCCCAATTTTTCAAACCCATGTTCAAACTTAAGTGTGGGGGTGTAACATTTCCAAAAAAATAATAAAAAAAATACAAAAACAACAAAAATCCAAAAATATTGTGCATTTTGTATTTTGTATAAGATTATTGCAGGTAATGATGCTAGAAGCATATGGAGCTCAAGTGCTATTTCTCATGCCCGGATGCCTGGTTTACTCTGACTCTTATTTCCCTATTTTATGCTTTGTTTCGTTTTGTCGCATTGAGGGCAATGCTAAACTTCAGTGTGAGGGAAGTAAATAGGGAAAATGAGGCATATTTTAATTTTTTAAGGGGGGGGGCTATTTTTAATTTTTGTGTAATTGTCTGCTTTTTAATTTTTAGGCTCATGATCTAGTTGTTTTCACACTTTTTGGATAATATATTAGAATAACTAGATTAATCCACTGGTAAAATATGTAATCTTTGAAAAAATTGAGATGTGTCCCGATTAATATTGCAATCCATTCTGGGATCGATAACATTTTCTAGCACATATTATAGGTCTTCCACTAAATTATGAGGATTTGAGCCTATTTCTTACATAGCATACCTTGTTTATGCTCGATCGTTTTGCTATGAGTGTGCCGATGATTTTATTTATTCTAAAACTTGTGCTTATAAATCATTACGAAACCGCAGTGAGATCACACTTGTGTGATGATGAGTGTATGTGCGTGATAAAGAAGCGTTTAGGAATAACACCAAACGGCCTCTCATTTATACTTTAATGCCTTGAGCTAACTATCTCGGTTAGTCAATCTTTCAGATACCCTTAGAAACACATGCTGATCCAACATGTTCTTAGTTGTTAAATCCACCAAAGAAATATACACTATTTAGCCTAGCCTTACCCTAGTCAAAGTCTATTGGTTGGTTGCTAGCTACTTGGAATGATGGTTGTTATGTGGGAAATCCTTATGAATTTTAATAAAGTTGCTAGCTCCATGTCTTCTGACATTTTGCTTATTGCGAGTATATGATGATCGTTGATGGAAGGTTGGTCGAATATTAGTATAGGACTCTATAAAAAGAACAAAAGCCAATGTGTTTAACAATATGATGATGAATGAAAAAGAAGAAAAATTGGTATCAATTAGCCAATGTGCTAAGACGTGATACAATATATATATATATATATATATATATATATATATATATATATATATATATATTTGTATCACGTCTTAGCACATTGGTTAATCGATACGCTTGGTTTGTAGACTTTTGACTTATGTTACTTGGTTACACACCTAACTCCAAACATTCCCATGCCTTATCCATACCCACTAAACCCGGAGCCTAAATAATACAACCCGATATTCTTTGGATGTGTACACTTGGTGTTTACGCCCATCGGTATTGTTTTGTTTCTTGTACAAGCTTATGGTAATAAATTTAGTCATGATTGAGCTATGAGTGTGATTTCTATTACTTACTCTACCAAATAATAAAATAAGTGATGAGGGAATTATACTTCATTTCTTTTTCGTGAGGTGCATAGAAATGTGAATCAAGCAAGAAAATTAATGGGTATTGTCAATCATCTCGATTTTTCACCAATAAAGCATAAACGATGAGTCTTATCTTGTACTTGTACTTGGTAGACTTGCATCATATATTTCTAATCATTCTCATGTACCATGTGGATTTGTTTTCGTTAATTCTAGATTTGCTTGAGGGCAAGCAAAGGTTAAGTGTGGGGGATTTGATAACACTTAAATTGAGTATGTTTTTAGTAGCGTTATCCGTACTTTTGTATAAGTTATTTGTTTATTTATCTATGGTTTTATTACTTAATTGTACAAAAGTGTATTTGCAAGTCTATTTGTAGCCAAATACAGGAAAAAAAGAAGGAATGACGAAGAAATCAAGTTTTTATACAAGTTTAAAGAATCCCAAAATCAAGATCAAGCTCGAAAGCATTTCAAGAGCAAAAGCACCAACCATTCAAACTTCCAAGATAGAGCTTAAATGAAGTTATGATGAAGTATAATGATCCACGACCCAGCACAACTCAAGCAGGAAGCTTAAACGTGAAATAAAAAAATTGTATATTGGTGCATATGGCCAGCCGCCTAGCTGAGGAGCCAGCCGCCCGGCTGGAGGGCGAGACGCCTGGCAGAAGCAACGAGCCACCCGGCTCATTCTGGTCATCTTCCCTATTTGTATCTTGAAGCTCCATGAATGATCAAGAAGGATCTAGAGTCTTTGTATTGGCATTTTATGACCCTTTGTCCCTAAGTTTAGCATTCAATACCCCAAGGCCTTCCTAGTAGTATAAATAGACCTCTTTGGCTAGTGTTTTCATCATCTCTTCATCCATTCTCTCTACTGCTCTCTAGTAGCCATCTCCATTCTCTATCTCTCTCTCTCAAAGCCATAACCCTTCCAAAAACCCAAAAAAATCCCATAAGTTAGAAGAAGAAGGAAGCCATCTTAAAAGGTTAATAACATCAGGAATTCATCATTGTTCTACAAGGCATCAAAGCCTCATATCTTGTAATCTTTTACAAACTTTATAAGACCTTTTAATCATGGTTTCTAATACTATAATTTTTGGAATTATGTCTTTGTTTACTATGAGTGGCTAGTGTCTTTATGCAATTGATTAGATGATGTTTATGGTATGATGATTTGATTATGGTTATGATAAAATGTTTTAATTCAATTTCAAGCTATTTCTAAGATCAATCTGTGCTTATGTTTCACGTGACATTGTTTTATCAAACTGGATTGATTGTTAAAAGTATCATAAGTCGAAAGGAGTATTGTTATCAATCAATTGTTGTCTTTTTGTCTATGATCGGCTACCTTTTGTATTGACCATTTCCTAAGCATTTTGATCTTACAAGAAACATAATTGTGGGTGTTAACAAGTTTGTGAAATGAACCGCGATTCAAATGGATTAAAATTGGAATAGTCTTGAATTGATTGATTGAACTTAAAGCTTGTTTTTGTCACTTAAGTTCTTGACGAAGATTAAAAGTTTTGAAAACAATAGATTAGAACACCATCTAATTTTCATAATCAACATGGTTAGATGTTCATCACAATCATACAAACTTGATTTCCCAAACTAGTCTAATCAAGTGTAGTTTTAATCATTTGAATCTTCATCTTAATCATTGCTTGCTTGATAGGATTGTTATTGTCAAATTTTAAAACATAACCAAAACATACTAATCCCGCGAATGATCCCGGCTTACCATATAATCTCATGCTACCAACGGACGAGTATAATTGCTCGCATGTGTTGCTAAGAAATTCGATAACCGAGTCATAAATTTAAAACTTACCCGTATCGCACACATCAGTGTTCAAATATTTTTACTCATATATCGCGGATAACATAAATAACTAAGATATCATGTTTCATAAATACTCATGAATAGACTAATCTTTCTTTAACATTCACATATAATACAACATACGTACATCTAGTTATTGGGTATGTTTCAGATCATAACAGAAGTTGAGTTATCTTTAAGATCTAACTTAAGTACTTCACGATGCTTCTTCACCGTTTGTCGTCAGTGCAACATCTTCCTGCCTTTTTGATGATTAAGCCCAAATCTACCACATTTAATGTACCCATGTTATAAGTTAGTATTCTTATTAGTTTATATTATGGGGTTCAAAGTATAATTTTAGTCAATGTCTTTAACCAAATAGGAATATGGTCGGTTCCCATGCAATTTGAATGCATAACTAACTACGTCTTTTGCTTTCTCCTTTATTATTCCTTGTAAGACAATGAATCATTTTCTTCCCCCCTCCATCCTCTATAAATAGAGATGGGGGTGAGTATGTACGTCATTCTTTTCATACTTAATCAATAAATGTTTGGTTAGGGATATTATCTTGTGCGGGCTTTTAATTTTCATTCGACATATATACTTGCTTTTTCGTCTTTGGGTTTTTGAGTTATCCGCTCTAGATTTCCAGGTTGTTGGTTGATATTCCAACAAGTGGTATTAGAGCCACCAGGTTGAGGGTTCTTGGAACTCTAGGAACGATATCGAAGGATCTCTTAATCGGGTTTTCATTAAAGAAAAAGACAGTTTGTTTTTTTTGGGTTTCCAACGATCGACAAAAGAAGGTTGTTACTGTTTTTGGGTTGCGAACATTAATAGAAGCAACAAGAGGAGTCGAGTGTTAAAGGGTTTCTTGAACGCTCTGTTTTGTTGAGGTTAAGCGATAAATGGTAGAAGCTTAAAGGGTACTTTGGTATTTGGTTTTCCTTGTCCAGGTCTTGCGACATGAAAAGAAGGTTCAAAGGGTTTGCTTGATTTTTAGTTAAAAAAGACCGACAAGTAGTTTTTGGTGGTTTCAGGTTTTTGTCGTGTTATCGTCAAAAAAGAAGAAAGCACCAGGTGGTTGTTTGTTTTTTGATTCAAAAATTACTATCATGGACTTAAAAGGGTTGTAGATTTTTATAATCGTTTTGGCGGGAAGAATAAAAAGTCAAACTTTATATATTATATTTATTTTTCAATTCTTTAGTATAAAATACAAAATATTACTTTGAAGGGTATTGCACAAGGTACTTTATTTGATTCGGTGTTGTGAGTTTTATATCACAAGGTTATCAGAATAAATAAAGGGTTAAAGAATGATGTCAAGTATAAAGTTTAACGTCATGAAATTAGACGAAACTGGGGATTTTGCACTATGGAAGATAAAGATGAAAGCTTTATTGACTCAACATAAATGTGAGTCTGCGTTGTTGGCTACGAAGCCTACAGGGGTAGCAGATACGACATGAGATGAGATGCTTAAGAGTGCGCATAGTGCATTGATCTTGTGTTTGGGTGGCCGGGTCCTACGAGAGGTCAACAAGTAGACGACTACAACAGGGTTATGGACAATGCTTGAGATTTTATACATGACGAAGTCTTTAGCTAATCATTTATACTTGAAGAAGAATCTATACACCTTTTATATGCATCTGGGTAAGAAGAAGTTTGAGCACATTGATGAGTTTCACAAGTTGGTTAGTGACTTAGCGGCTATAGATACTGTTATATCAGATGAGGGTTATGCGTTATTGTTGCTTACATCTTTGCCATTATCTTATAGGAATCTCAAGGAGACTTTGTTGTACTGTCGGGATACTCTGAAGCTAGAAGACGTGATGGCCACACTTAATTTTAGGGAACTTCAGAAGATTATAGAAGCAAAGGGTGATGGTGGTGAAGGGTTATACATGAGGGGTAGATCTGTTCAGAGGGATATGAAGTAGGGAAGAGGTAGTGCGCGGTCAAAGTCACAAGGTAGAGGTAGTAAACTCAATTGTTACATATGAAATTATGAGGAGCATTTAAAGAGGAGTTGTCTCGGCATAATCAAAAGAAATCTCAAGATTTTGTCAGGAATAAAGATCAGGTATCCGGTTCTGGAGTTGATGGGTATGATAGTGCTGATGTGATGATGGTTATGAGTGTTGAACAACTATTAAACTCGATCATGGATTCAAAGGGCTCATACCATAAGACATACAACATATATTACTTGTTTGATTTTGAAGAGTATGACGGTGGTAATGTATTGCTTGGTGATGGCATGGAATGTCGTGTACAGAGGACGTGTAAGGTTCAAATACAAATGAGGGATGGGTTAACTTTCATGTTGGCCAATGTCAAGTATATTCCGGAATTAATACGAAACTTGATATGGATGGGCATTCTTGAAAAAGAGGGTTTTTTCATGAAGATGCAGTCGGACAAGATAAAGGTTATAAAGGGTTCGCTAGTGGTACTATCAGAAGCAAGAAGGGATAATTGTGTATATACCTTAGATGGCAGTGACTAGGAAGATACTTAAGGGTAGGAAGCAGCTAGGAGAATAATAGACTGAGTGGAAGATCAAGACGGGTAATGTTCTTGATTCTTTTAATTGGTACACAACAATGTATGAAGAGTGAGGTAGCTAGTCATTTGGGTGTGTCATGGATACAACAACAGAATGAGGTTGGTTGAGGAGACGAACATGACACTCTTGTCTAAGGTATGTTGTTTTTTGATTCAATATGGTATGTCCAAGGTTTTTTGGACAGTGGATACAACCAGGTCTACATATCTAGTTAATAGGTCACCATCATCAGCGATTAGATTCAAGAAGCCTATAGATATGTTGGATTTTTTTAGTTGGCTTACTAGTATTAAGCAAGGGATGCTTGAACCGGTTAAGGTTAAGCGCATATTCCTAGGATACCGTGAAGTTATAGTGAATACTACACTTTGGAGGTTAGATGACATTACTTCAAAGGTAGTGCTTTACAGGAATATGGGTTACAATGAGAGTGAGGAATACAAGGAAACTTTTATTGGTTATGGTGTATGTACAAGTTCAGTGCATGTGTTATAGGGAGTTGAGTTTGAGGTGGAACCGCAAAAGGATCATACATTTGAGGTGGAACTTCATGGGAATGTCGATCAGGCAAATGGTTTACAAAAGTACAAACTCAAAGGCTATCATTCCGCACGTGATAGGGAGCAACACATGTAACACCTCGATATTTGACATAGCAGCGGAAGCTAAATATGGGGTATTACTTCACGAATCAACAATCATAATCATAAAAAACGACTCATAAAGAGACATTTGGAAAATTTAGTTATCATTCAATATCATATCAGAGTTTTACAAAAGGAGGTCCCAAAATACATTTAAAACATAAAGGTAATGAAACAATTTGGACCTTCAAGTCCATGCCACTCCATTTTCCTTACACTGCTTAGTTACACTGAAGATAAACACATGGCAAAAAGGTCCACACAAAGTCGATTGAAATTCATAGTTTGTAATGAAACGTTGAATACAATGTCCCTTACTAAGTGGAAAATGTGTCACAATCACCACTATCATAGGAAAACAACATTATTGCCTCTAAAAAGCCATCTTGACAACCAAACACGTTAACAGGGATAATACACCTCATGATATTATTTGACAGGAAAAAATGTTCCTCTTGTAAAGGAAACTGCGCAACAGTTACCCATATATTTCTCAAATATACTCCCTTAAATTTTTGTCATTATCCCTTTGACATTCCTTCTTCTTGTCTCGTGTACAGGTCAAAATCACAAACGGGATTACGTCAATACCCGATAAGATCTTCTTCCTTAATAATCGCGTTCATCTCTCAATGATTAAATGTTCATATGAATGAAATGATACTTGGCAGTGAATGTAAACATAGGCAATAATAGAACAGAATAGCATACAGTTAGAGGAAAATACTTGTATTCATGGGTTCTTATAGCAGGTATCCTCCCCACGGGGTTTGGAAAAACAGTCCTGAGTGGACATGAACTCACCATCTGATAAAGAAGTTTGATTGAGTGAATAGTAAAACATTCAAGTGGAAGTAAACAGTTCTCATAGACAACCTGGGTAATACTGTCAATGTCCAGTTCAAAGTTTTATTTCATAAAGTTTATCGTAAATGATTTGGTTATATCTTAGTTTGTGAGAAAACATCGTAATCAATCTTGTTCAGCTATCATCTATACAGGCAGTCTGTAGTAAACGCTTGAGGAGCTAGGATACTTTAAATCGTAAATCCAACAACTCGTCAAAGCGTCTACCCAAATGAAATCCCCTCACATGAAATTCCCTAATAACGTGATACGTTATAGAGATTAAATGAGAATGATTGTTATCTTTTAAATTTCTTCAAAAGTCTAGTTTGTGATGTTATGTTCATGATATTTAACATAATTGATTTTATAATGGTTTCGAATCGATGAATTTGAAAACAATGAAGGATCACAGTGTATTATGAATAAAACGAGTCTATAATGTTTAAATATTTTTTTGCTATTAAATATATAAATATTACATTTTAAATACCTTGGAGAATTTAAACAGATATATAGAAAATGGAAATATATACCCTTGGTATATATATTTTACAATTTAAAACCTCATTTATATTTTTAAAACATTTAACCCTTAACTTTAAAGTATGGAAAAACAGGCCCCTGTGGATTTAAGTTTAGGATAATTACACTTTTGGTCCGAAAGTTTAATAGTTTTCAAAATGTTACGATATATACCCCTAAGGGTCATTTGAATTGCATTCTTAGTCCAAAAATCATATACTTTGTATTTTTAATCTCAAAATCAATTTACAGCATAAAGCTTATCACAATAAGCTAAAATAAGTTAGTTTTATAAGCTTAAAGCTTATGAAATGAGCTTATTAGCTCGAAAACTCAAAAAGGGTGTGTTTGGTTTTGAAATCATAACTCGATGGGTTCTAGCTTTTAAGGTTTGTTTCTAAGATTATAAAAATGATAGAATAGCTTATTAGATTAGCTTATGGCTTTTAGCTTATAGGGTTCACGAAAAGAGCTTTTAGGGTTTTTAAGCATGCGTTTGGTTTAGGAAAACCAAACGTGTAGGTTTATGGTTCAAGAGTTTTCTCACAAAATCATAAAGATAGATAGGAGCTTATTAGGATAGGAATAAGCTTAAGCTAGCTTATTAGGGTTCACATGGACTTAGGGTTTCCAAAACGGGTCATTTAGGGCTCGATTAGGGTTTGGTTTGGTTTAAGGATTTCCAACATGGTTTTGTTTGATCACATGGTTAAAACAAAGTTTATATAAGATCTAAAACACAACAAGAGCTTATAAAACAAGTGATAGGACTTACTAGTACTCGAATGGGTTAAAATGGCTTGGAGATGAATCAAGGACCTCTTGTTCTTCTTAAACTTGGCTTCTACTTGGCTTAGACTTCCTTTCTTTCTCTTATAGGGCTCGGCTAGATCATTTTTTCGAGTGATGGTTTGATTTTGTGGTGAGTTATAAAGGTATGGATGTTTTGGATTTATATAGGGCTCGAACTTGGAGTGAATGCCAAGTTAAGAGGAGTAGTGGTCTAGTAGGAAAGAAATGGTGGCCAAGGTTGTAGCTAGTGACTATTAGAAGCTAGGTTCTAGCTTAGAAAGGTGTAAGATGGTGGGGAGGGTTCGACTAACCAAGGAGGTGACAAAGGGTTTTGCTTGAGGTGCAAGTTGATGAGGTGGTGACAAGGAGGTGAAAGGGAGCTAGCAAGTTGGTGACAAGGTGGTGGTGAGGTGGCGGCATAGTGGTGAAAGGGTAGTTGCTTGGTTTAGACCTAGTTTGAGCTAGTTAAGGTGTTATCGGGTGATTAGAGTTTCGGGTTAGGGTTTAGGGTTTTGGAAGGCTATGGGTTGAAATGGAGGGAAACTATGATTCAAATGTGATGCTTAAGAAGCTTGTTACTTGAGCTTAAGAGGTGGTACGAAATCTATTAAGAAATTAGAGGGAAAATGCATATATTGAATTGTGTGCTATATTGGGTTGTACATTAAGCTTAAACGAGTTGTACATTGCTTTTGGAGGGAAAATATATTCGAATTTGGTGCATTAGTAACTTGTACACATGCCTTACATGCTTGTACATTTGATTTGTATGTAAACATTACATGTAGTTAGGGTTTTGATATAAACGTTAACGTATGAAATCCATTTTATAATAAACGTTTTGAATTGTATGTTAAATAGATAACATATGGTAAAAATGGAGTTTAAAACATATTGCTTGACATATTATAATGTTTACTTGATATAAATGTTGATGAAATTGGCATTGGTAGGTTGCGTGAGTACGTTTACTTTTGAAATGTAAGTTACGTTACATCATGGATGGTATATATATACACACATATATATGTGGTTGGAAGCCAGGAGTATCATGTGGTCTGCACGAGACCTGACATAACATTGGCCGATGTGGGTATGTTGGATGGGCTTGATCGTGGGTTACAAAGAGACGTATAAGGATTTGTGGATATTGAATACGCTATGGGTAGATCAATCACAAGGTAGAGGTTTATGATACAAGGATGTGCAGTGAGCTAGGAAGCTAAGTTGCAGCGCATGGGTCGGCAATTGGATAGGCGTATATGACACTTACGAAAGCGGTAAAAGAGGATATTTGGATAAAAGAGATTTTCGACAGAGTCATGAGCTGAACTAAAGTTAGTGGCGGTTGCTACAGATACCTTGACGAAGGCGGTCCCTGGTCTGATGTTCCAGCGTTGGTCGGAATTGCTGAGTATATAGCCACTTGTGAAGAGTTTCAAAGAAATGAGATAATGGAGTTCATCGAAAGAGTATTTTCCAGTTAGGATTAATTATGATACGTTAACATTCATCATGATGCGTTAACATATACTTAAGATCAATAAGAAGATAGACAAAATCAAAAGCATAATTAACACCATTTTTCACCATTACATTCTCTTTCTTACAATGTTCCTCAAGAAAATGAATAACGATGAATAATGCATGTGTAGTTATCGGGTATGTTACGAATCATATCGCAATTCGAAACATGATCGCTAGGATCCATTTGTTTAACCATGCAAATGGTGGTTGTTGTTTCAAATTGTATACATGTAAAGGTGACCCGACAAAATTTTGTCGGAAGATGTGATGGTAAATAGGAAGAGACTCTGGGCATATATAAACGTTCAAACAAGTTTTAAAAGTAGTAGAGATTTTGCCATTAGCTTGTTGAAAAAGGAAATTATAGGAGAGTATGTCGGCATGAAAGAAGACATGTGAGTTTTGTTTGAACTTGCAAGAGATGATTCGAGTTGGATCACACCTAACATAGTGACAGCTGGTTGTTTCTTCTATAAGTGAATAGATAGGGTTTTAGCAAATATTAATTTATTGGGAAAATCACAAAAATACCCAATTTTACAACCTCACTTCACAAAATACCCAACTTATTAGCCAAAATGCCAAAATACCCATAAAAATCGCAAAATTCAACACTTTTGCGAAATTGAGAAAAAAATCGAAAACTTTGCGATAATTTTAGAAAATATCGCAAATTTTTTATAAAAAAATCGCAAATTTTAAAATAAATCGCAAATTTTCCCTTTTTATCTTTAATTTGCGATCTTTTTAATAAATATCGCAAATTTGCGATATTTCTGAAAAATATCGTAAAAATTGCGATATTTCTTAAAAAAATCGCAAAATTTAAAATAAATCGCAAAATTTATTAAAAATCGCAAATTTTTTAGAAATATCGCAAAATTTGCGATATTTCTGAAAAATATCGCAAAAATATCAAACATTTGCGATATTTCTGAAAAATATCGCAAAAATTGCGATATTTTATGAAATATCGCAAACTTGTGGATAAAACTTGCGAGATTTTCTGTTTTTTGCGAGATTTTCTTGCAGATTTTGGATAAAGCGTGTTATATTATTATTTCTTGCTTAATTCCGTGTTTTTCACTAAAAAACTCAAAAAAAAATTCACAAAAACCTCAAATTGCCATGGAATCCGTCAAAGAAACCGTCAAAATACGTGTGTGTAAAGGAGGTGCATGGGAAAGAGTAGATGGTGCGTTGGAGTATATGCCTTTAAATTGTGTAAAACGTACACTAATTTTACCATTGTTGTCATCATATTCATGTTTACTAGAAGCGGTATCCGAGAGGCTAGAAATCGATGCTAATAGTGATTTTATGGTAACTTACAATTCGGATAATGATATTGTAGAGGTATGTGATGATTTGGAAGTCAATGAATTTATGGAATTTGTTGTTAAAAGTAGTAGAATTGTTACGTTGTGTATTGTTGAGTCTAGTGTAAATGGTACGCAATTATCAACTACGGGAAGCAATCAACAAAGCAATTATATTCATACTACCCCATCTGTAAATGTATTTCATAAAAATATCGAATTTTTTTGATATTTTTAAAAAATATCAAAAATTTGCGATGTTCTTTAAAAATATCAAAAAATTTAGATATTTTTCAGAAATATCGAAAATTTTCGATATTCCAAAAAAATATCAAAAATTTTCGATATTCCCAAAAAATATCGAAAATTTTAGATATTTTTATCTAAAATTTGCTATATTTCTCAAAAGTATCTAAAATTTGCGATATTTAAAATATCGAAAAATTTAGATATTTTTATCTAAAATTTGCTATATTTCTCAAAAATATCTAAAGCAAATTTTTGATATTTTTGAGAAATATAATTTTTGCAATATTTGCTAAAAAATAATTTTTTTTGATTTTTTCAATTTCGCAAAAGTTTCAAAAGTTGCAATTTTTATGGGTATTATGGCTTTTTGGCAAAAAAAATTGGGTATTTTGTGAAGTGAGGTTGAAAAAATGAGTATTTTTGTGATTTTCCCCTTATTATAACCAAGGTTCAATTTATAGAAAAGGATCCAAATGTTCACATACAAGTATTTGCCAATATAAATAATTTCTTTCCTAATAATTTCATATTTAAATATATTTATTTTTGTTTTGCCTTGATGTTTTGATCCTAAAAACATTACGAGCCACCAATGAGGTAAACTAATATGTGCTTAAAGAACTAATGAAATAATTACAAGGTTCAACAAAACGTTTTCTAGCCATCATTAAATATTATGAAAAGTTTAACCTAACGTCCTAAACTACATTAAACGTGGACATATGAAAATTTTTCATTTTAGTAAGTTAAATATATTCCACTTGATTTTGGCGACAAGTAAAACTCATTTGTAAGATTTAAGGGACACGATATCATGTAGAAAAGAAGTGACTGACTCGAGATATTTTTATTTGCAGTAATTTATTCATTGTTAATTTACTTATATATAAATAAATTATATGTCTACCTATTATTAAACATGCATTGCTTATACATGTTACATTACTTAAATGTTATCAAAATATCATATCATATATATGTGTCGACCAACACAAAGTAAACGATTAAATGCGTAGGTGCAATACCGGGTTATACCTAAAAAGACGTATACGTGTAAAAAAATAGACTAAGGTGATGTTTGTTTTTTAAAAGTTGTCTCTTAATAGCCTCTTAATCTGTCTCGTTCAGACGCGGTCAGACATTTTGGTAATTAAGTGCGTTTGTTTTTTATTTTCGTTCAGAGACGGTCAGAGGCTGAAACCTCTTACCCAACAAGATGTGGAGGGGATGTCTTACTACCTCTTAATATGTTTTCTCTTTTCTTCCTTTTCTTTTCTTTCTTTCATTTACCTTTTCTTTAAGTGAGACTGACACTAACGATTTTAAAATAGTTTGAGCATATCATTGATATTTAGTTAATGTTAAATAAAATCCTAGATTGAAGTACGTTCATAACACGAGGGTGCCTAAAGCAAAGTGAACACAAAGCGAAAGCATGACCCGAGTATCACAAAACTAGCTTAACAAGCAAAGTTTTATCCAAAGATATTATAAAAACTATCGGTCACCAATGTGAGTTTAGACGGATGTCATAATACATAACTTAAACCTATAAATTCACCAACTTTATGTTGACGTTTTAAAGCGTGTTTTTCTCAGGTCAATAAGGCAAGAAACAAGGATACATTGGTAATCATCATTTTGGAGTCACATTACTATAAAGATTTGTGTGCATTGCATTTTGAGGATATTTTCTATGTTTTAAATTCTTCACAATTACAAGTGAACATGTTAAGCCTTGAGCTTTTGTAACAAGCAAGTTTATTAAATCCAATGTATCATTTTAAACGACTCATTTAG
>BQNB010028673.1:28275-56427 GCA_026074375.1 Tanacetum coccineum
TCTCCCCATATCATCGTGATATTAGGGACGAAACACGTGGAAGAGCAAACTTCCATTGGACATTTATATGCCACCGGTTCTAGAGAAGAAAAATGAAAAGCGAAGATGCCAGGGTCAAAAATAGTATCCTCACTCCCGTAGGAGAGAAGAAAAGGAGAAACCACCGGATATGTGAAATAAGGAAGAAAAATTCGGATAACATATGTGAAGAAAAGATAATGGCGATCCTTAAAGGGTAAGCTCACATATGTCAGAGAAATTTTTTTCTCATGAATGTCGAGGTCGAAAACTTTGACCATAATCGTCAAATAATTAATATCACTTAAATTCCTCGGGTCATGATCATGGAACACCTTCGGAGGGAGACTAAGTATAGTATCATTACTAAGCAAACTCTAAAGATAGAGTATATCTCCCTCCGAATCATGATAACCATCTTCAATATCCGTAGAAATATCAATATCTAGAAAAGCATCAATCTCATCAACGTCGCCACCTGGGTTGAAACATTCATTCTTATTAAAATCAAAAAGAGGTGTGACAAGCAAAGCCGACTCATCAAGGTTAGAAACATAAGAGTTCTTACTCTCGATGTTCTCTAACACCTCATCAAAAAGAGGATTTACGTCACTAGAGATGTATTCGTCATCGAATTCGAAAAGAGGGTTCGAGTAAATTTTAACATTTTCTTCTGGAACGTCCTCATCGGATAGTGACTCGTCATCACTAGAGGTAAAATCATCATTTGAATCGAAGAGAGGGTTAGAGAAAGTCATGGATTTTTCCTCATAAACGTTAATGGGAGAGAAATCATCACACGAAGGTAAATCACAATCACTATCACTCTCGGATGTATCCTCGAACTCACTTGGGATTAGAACAAGGTCCTCAACACTAAATTCGTCCGATTCCTTTTCAGGAATAGTGCTAAGTTCCTCATTCCCCATGATGAGAGAGTCCTCGGGCTCCATAGTCGGTAAGACGGGTGTGATTGCAATAGACTGAGGAAGTTGAGAAATAATTTCATTCAAAGGAATAGTACTCTTCTCGTAATCATAGTCATCATCGTCATCATAGCAAAAAGATTTGAAACGTTGCGAAGGATAAGTACTTAGATTAACCACCTGCTCTAGACGCTGGAACTCTTTCTTTTTATTAATCTCAATACTCATTCCATTGAATTTACCTTTAAGCTCATCAATCATACTTTCACATTCCCTTCTAAAATGAATATCTATTTTCTCATTACGATAATCTTTAATCTGTAAGTCGTTACTTAAACTTAACATTTCATCTAAATAATGCTACTTTAGATCCTCCATATCTTGGATACTCATTTCTTGAAGAGGTAATTGATCGATGCTAGCCATTTGCTTTTGTTGAATTACCACTTCATAAAATGATTGCATCATGTTGAGAAGTGACTCTTCTATTTTATCCCATCTAACGTGCACATCACTTATCCTTTGCGGATTAAGGTCTTCTTGATGATCAATGGAATACTGTGGGGATTGGTCAAAACCGGAATAGTTAGAATTATGCTCAAAGTGGTTTTGATTTATCGGTTGACATTGAAAACTTTCATGAGGACCCCCATAGTTTTCACAGCAAAGATATTGTTGTGGAAAACTCGGTGAATTTTATGGATAATAATTATTACTAAAGTTTTGATTGTAGCTCGGTTCCTGCTCATAGACAAACGGGAATCGTGGTGGACAATCATAACTACGGTGAGAATCATTTCCACATAACTCGCACGAGTATGTCTCGTACTAGGGTTGTGGAGGGTATGTGAAATCATTTGGAGGATTATTGAAAGAATTCGGATTTGGATCATAAGCGAATGAATCTCCATCTCCAAAACAGCATACAGAACAAACTTCATCCATATAATTTCTTCTACACCGCACACAAGTACACCGTTGAAAAATATCACCAAACGGGCCTCCAAACTTAAAACAACTACGTGGGGTGAATGTCGACATAAGAATTAAACAAATGAGATTAAGAAGAGTATTTTTTAAACGAATAAGAGGACAGAGAAGATTATTTATAGATTTTTAAAATAATACATTAGGAAAATAAATTAAAGAAAGGAAAATATTTTTGGTAACTGATAGTCAAAAGTGCACGGTAGCTCTCTAGAAAGCGCACAAAGAAGCGGAGGAGCTGGTAAGCGCAAAGCATTTTAAAAACCTTCTCTTTTCGGGTCGAAGTTCGCAGGATCGACCCTCCTTATACCTCTCTTTTAGTTTGTTAACTAAAGATAAGCCAAAACGACAATTAACAAACGGTTATTTTTAATATTAAAGTAAAAGAAAATAAGAATAGAAGTGTAAAATATTTTTGTATTTTTTTTATATAAAATAAAACGAAATCATTCACGGGGAAAGGATCTTCAAGGCTCGAATACAAACAATCCCGCAAAAATCGCTACACCTCTCCCCGACAACGGCGCCATTTTGATGTTCTAATATTCGTCTAGCATAAGCTATTTAGAATTTAGAATGAAAACAGCTTATCTAGCATAAGCTATGATTTAGCTTAACTAGATAAGGACTTAATGAAGTAATAAGAGCTTTATGAAACTTTAGAACATGATTAAGCTTATTAAGGTAAAAAACAGAATCAAAACATAATTTAAATGAAAACTTAAATTTTATTAATCATAAACTGAGTACAAGGTTTAAAAGGAAATTAAGAACAATAAAACTAAAAATAAGCTAATGAATCTACACTACTCATACACTAACTTATACTACTCCTACCCTAGATGCCTTGCACTGTGTGATTGAACCTCCTTTTATAGATGAGGGGAGAAAGATCCAAAACCTCAGGAGCGTCTCATAAGCTTCATTCCAAGCCCTAGATCAAAACAACCTTTCATTCATCATTTTGAGCCCTTGGATATCCTACACACGTATCTCAACCAATCATGGCCTTAAGGATTGCCAGCATGGCAAGTGAATGTCAGACGTGTCAGGTGTGCTCTTCTAGAAGCCAATGATGTGTGCGTGGGTGAGTGATTTTAATTTACCCTGTGTGTTATACTCTGTAAAAGGGAGGAAAAAGGAGATCCACAGTAAAAGTTGACCTGTTGACCTTGTGTGTTTATAAGACTTGGGCTCGGGTTATAAGGGAGGTGGTGATGGGCTTGGAATTAGACTTGGGCCGGATTGGATAGGATATTGGATTGGATTTATATTGTTTATAAAATGGTTTAAGGTTTATAGTATAATAGTTAATGGGCTGACCCGACCCATTAAAATGGGTACGAGTTGGCCCTATAAAGATTATTACGCCTTCGGATTTGATTTCTTGCACTCTTTCCAATCCCGTGCTCGGTTTTGTCCGTTTTGCCATTGTTTTTGTCCTTTTCTGAATATCCGATATATGCACGGTACACGAAGCAAAACAAGCACATATATGTCATTTTAAGTCCGTTAGTGGTCATTTAGGCACATTTTATTAGGTAAAAGGTATGTGTATTTAAGCACATACCACTAAATAGCTTATTCTAAAAAATAGCTTGTATAGCTTATTTTATAGGCTTTTCGTGACTTACTTTGAGCTTATATGCTCATGTTTTATTTTAAAATCACAAGGGAAGTGATTTTGATTATTTACATGATATGGCGTATACTCGTGGACTATTTTTATAGCTAATGGTGTTAACCAAATACTATATGTAGCATACTAGCTTATTTTTAAGCTTACGGACTTGATTTTTGGAGCTCTTGGGCTCACGGCCCATTAGGCACAAATAAGCCGTGGCTTATTTGATGGCTTATTGTGGTCCGGGTTATTTTCTACTTATTAGTATGAGCTTATGTATATAAATAGACCTTAGTTTTGGGTTTAGAACGTGTTTTGGACTTATAAATACCTTAATGGACCCTTGTTGGGCCTTAAAGCCCAATAAGCGATATTTAGTCATTTTAAGAGTTTTTGACGAATTTTTGAAAGTGAAATGTATTTACGAAGTAATATTGAACGTTATTTTGGGAAAAACGTTTTAGTAAACGTTAAAGATTGAGATTTTGGAATTTTGTCGGAAAAGTGTCGAAAGTTTGAAAAATGTTTGAAATAAAGGTTAAAAACCTTGGAAAACGTTATATAAACGTACGGGTCATGTCGAAATTTTGTAAAAAGTTTATACTTAGAAAATTTTACTTAAGAACATGATTTTTGGTTTTAAATAATAAAATATTATTTTATTATTTTATTTATTTAATAAATTCACTAAAAGACGAAAAATATAATTTTTCTCGAAACTTCTCTAATATGTTTATTATGAATAAACGTTTCATTTTCAACCATATTATGATTATTTTATGGTAACTAAGAGTACCGAATGGACTTATCGAGATATATTTATAATTATTTATTATAAATACTTACTTATATTACTTAGCTATTTTCTTTAATAGTATTAGTATGTATCGATGAGATATCGGATTGATAAGATATTTTAGGATGAGACGTCAACCATCACACCACTAAATTGTTAAGGGTAATTGTACAACACATCTAGCCTCTATGCATCAAACGTGAAGATTGTTTCGGAAATAAATGATTTAATGGGACATTAACTGGACTAGGTCGTGTGCGGACGTCGTTGCATTTGCTTGTGTGATTGAGATTTGGTTGCTTAAGACTTGCTTGAGGTGAGTTCTCGTAGCCCCATTTTTCTACTGTTTTTCTGTTGGGGGAAAGTGATACTCAAATTTGTTTTGAACTGTTTTGAAATTTGACTGTGCGAAACATGGTTTTGTTTTTGGGACAATTATGTGCTTATGATTGCTATGTGAATATATGTGATGTAACTTTACTTGCATGTACTATGTTTGGCATACAAGGGTTGTGATTTTACTTGCGTGTACTGTGTTTGGCATGGCAAGGGTGATTGGCAAGGATTTTCCATGCCTATTTGTGATCCTGCCCTAATATAGTGCTCCAGCTGGTAGGCCCTTTAGGTGCGTAAGTGACATATTTTGCTTCCTGACTAGCGGGGATGCTAGGGTAGGGTGATTGACTAGCGGGTATGCTAGGTCGTGTTTACATGATTAGCGAGGATGCTAAGTCATGGGTGATTCTCATATACTCACTATCATTGATGACATCAAATAACATCACTTTATTATATCATTTATCCATCTGTTTTGGGCACTTTTTATATAAATTATTGATTATTTGGTATTAATTGCTTTAAAGTTCATTAAAAGCAGTAATTCAGGAGTGTTTTGTGAAGACAAGCTAAAAGGCGCATAATTTGGAGCTAAAACAAATTTTTTGAAGAATGCTGATTACTGACCAATACGCCGTATCCAACAAAAGAGATACGACGTATCCGCACCAAAACTTCACAAGAAAACGCGTTTGACCAATTCCCAATACGGCGTATCCTTTCTGCCCACATACGCAAATATCCATGAAGATAACTATTCGAAGATACAGTAATTCAAGTAAATTGGGAATGTTATCCACCGATTGTTTATGATCGTATCGTGCACTTCCAAGGAATCCAACCCAGATACGCCATATCGTCCTTGCCAGATACGACGTATAGAGTCTTTTTCAGATACTATAAATAGAAGACTTAAAAACGAGTTTTCAGTGTGCAATATCATATTCTTTATACCACATCATTAAAGACGAATTTTAGAAGAGAAGATTAGCCACCAAGGTCAAGCATTATCACGAATCCATAGAAGACATCGTGTAATTTTTACTCTCTTAATCGTTCGATTTTAATTGTTTGATTATGCTTATATAATTACAATGGTTGCTGGACTAATACACTCGGGTATTAGCATCTTAATGAAAAGTTCAATGTTTGGTTTTGTTTTTAAAATCCAATTTCTTATTTTATGTGATTGTTTAATTTCGTCTTATCACCTTATACTTGTTTAGTGTTTTGAATTTGCGCACCAATTATTCAAATGGTATAGTGTACGGAGCAGATAATTTAGATCCTGATAGCTCTCCATATATGTTTATATTACTGGAACAATAGATCACTAAAATAACGTTCTATCTTTGTTTTAAATTATGAGCTTAGTTTGGTCCGGTAGGTGACCCGTTTTTGTTTCAGCAATCATGCTCTTAATTAACTGATAAAGATTTGAATAGTGGACTACAAGTATATGAAACACTATCAAACAATATGTGGGTAAAGTCCCGTTGAGCTAGGGTTTTAACAGGATCACCACTGCTTTGATTCCCTAAGACAGATTATAATTAAACTAAAGGATGCTTTATGCGGATGCGTTAATTATGACATGATTAATCGTGTCTAGGTCTTAGGATGATGTCCCGCATAAATTCTTAAGAATGATATGCCACTTCGAGATAAGTAAATCATTGCACTAAAACAAACAAACGGACATTGAACTGGATTTAATATGGCTAATACAATTTTCTATCATTTGGCTTGTACCGCTTTTCTATCTTCTGATTTTCTTCTTTTGTGTTTATTATGTATTGAATTGATATTTGTTTCCACCAAACCTATGCCAGTCTCTTAGGCTGAAAAACCCCTATATCATTAGAGAACGTATATAGGATACGTTTAACTAGTAAATAGACTAATTAAAATACTGATAGAATATAGGATTAATGTTCCACTCTTAGTGTTCGACACCCTACTTACTGCAAACTCCATCTTGATCGGGTACACTGCTTGTTAAAGTGTTGTTTTTGGTTTGTTGGCTAAATATAAATTTAAAACTTGATAATCAACTAATTCACCCTACACGACAGGACATCAAGTTTTTGGCGCCGTTGTCGGGGAGTGAAGCTATTTAATCCTTATTTATTAGTGTTTTAGTTTAGTTTAAATTGCATAATTGTGTGTTTGTTTGTGTGTTTAATTTCCTGCATTGTATATTTTGCATATTGTGTGTTTGTGTGCATTGTTATAGTCTATTGTAACTTTCTGAGTCGAATACTCAATACGGCGTATTCATCTTCTTGAATACGATGTATAAATTTTTTCAAACCAATACAGCGTATTCGACTCTCATCAATATAGCGTATTCAATTTACTGAATACGGCGTATTAAGCTATTTCACAGTTTTCTTTCCTAGCAAATTTATTACAAGTAAATATAGACGAGACCCCAACATTACTATCGAAGAATACATCAGGCTTGAGGAAGAAAAAGCTCGTAGGAATGTTAAGGTGTATAACTGGGAGACTGCTACGTATGGTAAGATCTGGTATGATGATGATGTTCATGACCTCAGATCTGTTGAAATTGAATTCCCAGCTATAGTCTTTGATGACGCGTTTACATCTAAAGTATCGCCTCAAGAGCGACGGTACGTCTTTAACGACAATAAAATTGACTTTAGAATATCGTTTGACGAATCTGATGATGAAGATTACACGCTAATTCATGACGAAAATTTATTTTCTTTCAGAAATGATAATGATAAAGTCAATATGCCTTCATTTCCGTCACCCGAGCCTGAGGTCAGTTATTCTAATAATTTAGACTTCTTTAAAGATTTTGAGAATGAATTTCTGGCCATAGTTTACAATGATGCTCTAACGTCTAAATCTATTTTTTTTAATTGAACCTATTGTATGTCCTCAACATATCGATGAATTTGATTTAAAAAATGAAACATCATTGTTTGAATGTGCTAAAGAGGAACAAAACGTTTTATACTTTAATGATCTATTTCCTTATAACGTAATTTATCCGATCGATTCGAAATCGGTGAAGGAAAGGATATGATTAAATAATATTCAGACAGCCTTCGGGGGATATGTCTGTCATACCATTACCTAATGTAATAAATGTCGATGCACAAGGGTCAAATAAGCTTTTGGAAACAAGTCATGATAAATCTAATAAATTTTTCAAAACTAAAATTTTTATCAAGGAATTAAATGCTAATATCAAAATTGTTAATATCCATCATGGGATGCGAATAAATCTTATCAAGAATTTATATGTGTCATTTGGCATCCCGTTCGACCCTCAATTATTTTATAAGGATGTGATTAAATTGGGCCAAGTCAAACTTAAAGACTTTTCTGTAAACAAAGTGCTATGTCGGGAGACAACCGGATAATCTTTCTGTTAGAGCAGCTTCTAGACTGGTCTATACGCGTATCCAAACCCCCTGGTGACGGTGTATTGCTCCTTCTGGACGTTATCTATTTTTTAAACTTAATATTTAAATTTCTAGTAGAAAAAATTTTACAGGAACCATTACGGCGTAACCCTAGGGTTTCGGATTTGGCGTATTGATCCCTGTACATAGTGATTTTTTCTGTGTGTTAATTGTTATTCTTGTACAATTGAGCAAGATAGAATTGCACTTGTCTCTCTAGTCTTTTATGTAGGACTTTTGCTGAAAAACTATGGTTTATTGTATATTCTAAAATGGAAATGTAATTTGAATCATCCTGGATATCTGAAGCTTTTCAACCACACTTTTTGCTCAGAACTCTTCTTGGAGATTATCACTGAGAGCAATACATCAGGGATTTTTCTGTTCTAATTCTATTTCCCTTATTATTTAATAGTTTTATCTATACAACGAGGACGTTATATAATTTAAGTAGGGGGTTGGAGAATTAGAACGTACTTGTCTTCTTTTACAAAATAAAATGCAAAGTGCTTAAAAATAAGCCAAATTTAAATTTTTTTAGCATGGCTTTTGTAAATATCATAGTTACATTATAGCGCACTATAAACTGGTATCATAATTGTGAGGATTAAGCCTATTCCGTTTCCAACTATTTACCAAAAATTCCACAAAATTATAAGTGTGTTGGTGATGTAGTGGACTTTAGAACTTAGCCTAGTTTATCACTCGAGACCGTTATGATTAGTATTATGGATTTTGATGGAGGAACATGTTCAACTTGATAAATTCTAGGATTAAACCAAATAGTCTTCATGTCGGTAAAATTAAAACTAACTTCCCTGTTAGTTAAATCTGTGTTGTAAACCTATATTAGTCTCATTTTTAGAGCAAAATCCTCTAGAACAACCTATTTTGAGCCATTCCTTTCTTTTTCTACACCATATTATATGTTTCGTTACACCTTTGCACCTTAGCCTACCGTGTAGATTAAGCCTATTTTAATCAATGTTGCTAGTTGCTTTCGTGTAAAGTTTTGTATTTCCTGTGTCAAAGTGAAATTTTTCTATCTCTGTAATGGTCGGGAAATTGCACAATGCAATGGGAAAAATATGTAGCTCGTAAGTTTCGCTACTTTCGCGATTATGAATCATGTCCGAAGAAGAAGTGTTACAAGGAAAAGATTATCCGGATGAATTATGATAGTGAAGACGGTGGAATTAAACCGAGATTTATGATGTATTACAAAAAAAAGAAAGAGATAAAAAATAGAGAAGGAAGAAAAATAGTTTGTTTAAAAAAGTTTATACTGAAGGAATCACTTGGAAGGTTTCGATAAAAATTTTGTTTTCGTTGATACATTACAAAAATCAACGATGTAAAGTCTTGTAAAAAGTGGCCGATATCACCACTTATTATGTAAAAGTATGTAAAGAGCGGGATGTAACGGAAGTTGACCGTTATGGGAACGCAAACTTAGGTTATCTTTGTCATTTCTGTGATCGAGGGTTTTGTTGTAGGGTTCGAGTCTTTGTCATGAAATGGTCGGGGGAAAGTTACTAGCAACCGTACCTTATTTGTTGGCTTAGTCTATTTGTTTTGTAAATTTTGTTTCATAAATTTTGTTTAACACCCATTTTTCTTCCCTTTCCTAGCAACTAACCTTAGTGTCTACTCGAACGAGGACTTGTTCGAGCATGCATGTCTATTCCGTCATTACGGCCATGTATGCATATCTCAAGTGCCTTGTTGGATGATGACTTTCGGTGAAAATTAGAAGCTTCCTACCCTATATCATTCTTCATCCTAACCGCTGGTTAAACACGAACAGGGATGTGATCGGATTGTATGTGTCTATTCTATCGTTATGGCCTTGTATATATAATACAACTGCCTTGTTGGTGTGGTACTTATGGTGAAATACTATCGAATGATCAACCCTCGGCCTTCTTAATCCAATTTAGCTTTTGACTTGTTTCTCCTTAGCTTTAGCGGTGGAGATGTGTATCCTTGCCAAGCCTATGATACGATATCTAAACAACGATATCAACTTCACGAACAATTGGAGCTTGTACCAATCAAATGTTGCACCCTAGATTAGTCGAGTGATCTGAGTGTTTTCATTTCCATATTTCTTGAGGAGCTTGGTTATGTACAGGTGATTAGGACAAAACGGTGCTTAAACAGAAAAACCACAACTTCGGTTGGGACACATTTTCATAAACCGGAACTTTTTCTAAGGTCTACTTGAGGACAAGTAGGATTCAAGTGGGGGATATTTGATGACATCAAATAATGTTACTTTATTATATCATTTATCCCATCTGTTTTGCCCACTTTTATATAATTTTTTGCATTATTGGGATTTAATTGCTTTAAAGCTGATAAATGTAGTAATTCAGGAGTGTTTTGTGAAGACAAGCTAAAAGGCGCACAATTTGTAGCTAAAATGAAGATATTAAAAGAATTCTGATTTCTGACCAATACTCGGTATCCAACAAAGGAGATACGGCATATCCGCGCCAAAACTTCACAAGAAAACGCGTTTGAAAAAATTACCAATACGAAGTCTTCCCTGCTACATACAATCGCAGTTATCATGAAGATAACTATTCAAAGATACAGTAAATCAAGTAAATTGGTAATGATATCACTGATTGATTATGAACGTAGCGCGTACTCTAAGTAATCCAGCCTAATACGCCGTATCGACCTTCCAGATACGGCATACCGGGGTTTTTTTAGACATATAAATAGATGACTCAAAATGAGTTTTAGTGTGCTATTATCATATTCTTTATTCATACTCATTATTAAGACAAATTTTTAGAAGAGAAGATTAGCCTCCAGGTCAAGCATTGATCACGGGAATCCATTAGAAGACATCGTGTAATTTTTACTCTTCTTAATTGTTCAATTTCAAAGTGTGTGATTATGCTTGTATTTTATAATGTTGTGGGCTAATACCCTTTGTTATTTGCCATCTTAATGAAATTTTCAATTTGGTTTGTTTTAAAATTGTATTTCTTAATTTATCGTTGATGTTTTAATTTGTTTATTCACTCATACTTGTTATGTATTTGAATATGCAAACACTATCATTCCAACTGGATCTTAGTTGATAAAGACAAGTAACTTTAGAAATTGGTTAGCTATCCTATCATGATTAATATTATTTGGACCAATAGGATCTACAAATAACGTTATGTTCTTTGTCGTTAAATTATGGCTTAGTTGGACGGTGGTGACCCATTTTGTTTCAGCAATCATGCTTCTTAAATAATGATTAAAGATTTAATAGTAGGACTACCAGATATATGAAAACACCGGTCAACATAATTGGGGTTAAGTCCGTTAGGCTAGGGTTTTAATAGGATCACACTGCTTTGATTCTAAGACTAGATTATAATTAAACTCAGGGTTGCTTTAGTGCAGATACGTTAATTGTGACATGATTAATCGTGTCTAGGTCTTAGGATGATGTCCCGCCTAAGTCTTAAGAATGATATGCCGCTTTGAGATTAGTAAATCATTGCACTAAAACAAACAAACCAAAATTAAACTGGATTAAATATGGCTAATACAGTTTTCTATCATTTGGCTTGTACCGCTTTTCTATCTTCTGATTTTCTTCTTTTTTGTTTATTGTGTATTGAATTGATATTTGTTTCCACCAAACCAGTGCCAGTCTCTCAGGCTGAAAAACCCTTATATCATTAGACAACGTATATAGCATAGGTTTAACAAGTAAATAGTCTAATTAAAATACTGATAGAATATAGGATTAATGTTCCACTCTTAGTGTTCGACTCTCCTACTTACCGCAAACTCCATCTTGACCGAGTACATTGCTCGTTAAAGTGTTGTTTTAGGTTTGTTGGCTAAATATAAATTTGAAACTTGATAATCAACTAATTGACCCTACACGACAACACATCAAGTTTTTGGAGCCGTTACCGGGGAGTAAAGTTGTTTAATTCTTATTCATTAGTGTTTTAGTTTAGTTTAAATTGCATAATTGTGTGTTTGTTTGTGTATTTAATTTCCTGCATTGTATATTTTGCATATTGTGTATTTGTGTGCATTGTTACTGTCTATTGTAACTTTCTGAGTCAAATACTTAATACGGCGTATTCATCTTCTTGAATACGACGTATAAAATTTTTCAAACCAATACAGCGTATTCGATTCTCATCAATACGACGTATTCCGTTTAATGAATACGGCGTATTAAGCTATTTTGAAGTTTTCTTTCTTAGCAAATTTAGTAAAGTAAAATATTGGATGACCCACTTACTATGTAAGAATTACAGGCTTGAGCAAGAATAAAGCTATAGGAATGGATAGGTGTATAACAGGGAGACTGCGCGTATGGTAAGATCTAGTATGAATAAAAGACGTTCACGACCTCGATTTGTTGAAAATGAATTCCCAGCTATAGTCTTTGATGACGTGTTTACATCTGAAGTAACGCCCTCCTATGAGCTCACGGTAAGTCCTCTTAACGACAATAAAATTGACTGTAGAATATCGTTTGACGAATCCGATGATGAAGATTACACGCTAATTCATGACGAAAATTTGTTTTCTTATAAAATAATTTATGTTGGCAATTTGAAAATGGATTCGGTAAATAATAATGATAAAGTCAATATGCCTTCTTTTCCGTCACCCGAGCCTGAGGTCAGTTATTTTAATGATTTAGACTTCTTTAAAGATTTTGAGAATGAATTTCTTGCCATAGTTTACAATGATGCTCTAACGTCTAAATCTAATTTTTTAATTGAACCTACTGTATGTCCTCAACATATCGATGAATTTGATTTAAAAAATGAAAATCATTGTTTGAATGTGCTAAAGAGGAACAAAATGTTTTATACTTTAATGATTTATTTCCTATTAACGTAATTTATCCCGATGATTCAAAATCGAATAAGGACAAGGATAATGATAAAATCAATATCAAACAGCCTTGGGGGATATGTCTGTCATACCATTACTAATGTAAAAAAATTTCGATGCACAAGGGTCCATATAAGCTTTTGGAAACAAGTCATGATTAAAATCTAATAAATTTTTCAAAACCTGAAATTTTTATTCCAGGAAATTAAATGTCTTAATATCATGACTTGTAAATATCTTATCAATGGGATGCTAATAAATCTTATCAAGAATTTATATGTGCCATTTGGCATCCCGTTCGACTCCAAATTGTTTTATAAGGATGTGATTAAATTGGGGCAAGTCTAACTTAAAGACTTTTTTGTAAACAAAAGTGCTTGTCGGGAGACAACCCATAATTTATCTTTCTGTTATCGAGTCTGTCTTCCCGGACTGTCTATACGGCGTATCTGCCATAACCCTATGGGTTTTGGCGTATTGATTTCTCGGACGTGATTAGTTTTTATAAAACTTAATATTTAATTTCCAGTAATTTAATTATTTTTACAGGAACCATACGGCGTATCCTAGGGTTTGGGATATGGCGTATTGATACCTGTACAATTGTATGTTTAATTGTTTTCTTGTTACCATTGTAGCGAGATAGAAATTACACTTGTCTTCTAATCTTTTATGCAGGACCTTGCTGAAACTATGATATGGTATATTCTGAAAAGGACATGTGTTGAACTCATCCGGGCATGCTGAAGCCCTAGTCAACATACTTTTTGCTCAAGAACTCATCTTGGAGAATTATCACGAGCAAAACATCAGGGATTTTTCCGTTCTAATTCTAATTCCCTTATTATTTAATTATTTTATCTATACAAAGAGGACGTTGTGTAATTTAAGTGGGGTGGAGAATTAGAATGTACTTGTCTTCTTTTACAAAATAACATACAAAGTGCTTAAAAATAGGCCAAATTAAAAAAATTAGCCTACTTTTGTAAAAATCACTAGTTACATTACCTAGCGCACTATAACCCTTGATACATATTGTGAGGATTAAGCCTATTCCATTTCCAACTATTTACCAAAAATTCCACAAAATTATAAGTGTGTCGGTGATGTAGTGGACTTTAGAACTTGGCCTAGTATATCACTCGAGACCGCAATGATTAGTACGATGGATTTAGATGGAGGAACATGTTCAACTGATAAATTTTTAGGATTAAACCAAATAGCGTACATGTCGTAAAATTAACTAACTACACTGGTTAGTTAATTCCTGTGTAACCCTGGATTACTCTCATTTTTAGAGCAAAATCCCCTAGAATAACCTATTGAGCCATTCTTTTATTTTTCTACACCATATTATATGTTTCGTTACACCTTTATACCTTAGCCTACCATGTAGATTAAGCCTATTTTAATCAATGTTTCAAGTTGCTTTCGTGTAAAGTTTTGTATTTCCTGTGTCAAAGTAAAAAATTTCTATCTCTGTAATGGTCGGGAAATTGCACAATGCAATGGGAAAATATGTAGATCGTAAGTTTCGATACTTTTGTGATTATGAATCATGTCCAAAGAAGAAGTGTTACTAGGAAAATATTATCTGGACGAATTTTGATAGTGAAGACGGTGGAATTAAACTGAGATTTATGATGTATTACAAAAAAGAGAGAGAAAAAAGAAAAGGAAGAAAAAATAGTCGGTTTCAAAAATAGTTTTTACCGAAGGTAAATCACTTGGATAGGATCTGAGTATTCATGATGACGTTAAAAATCACGTGTAAAGTCTTGTAAAAAGTGGCCGTATATCGCCACTTATTATGTAAAAGTATGTAAAGAACGGGATGTAAGGGAAGTTGACCCTTATGGGAACGCCAACTTAGGTTGTCTTTGTCATTTCTGTGATTGAGGCATTCGTCTATATGTTCGAGTCTTTGTCATGGAATGGTCGGGAGAAGTTACTAGCAACCGTACCTTATTTGTTGGCTTAATCTATTTGTTTCATAAATTTTGTTTAACACCCATTTTACTTCCCTTTCCTAGCAACTAACCTTAGTGTCTACTCGAACGAGGACTTTTTCGAGCATTCATGTCTATTCCATCGTTACGGCCATGTATGCATGTCTTAGCTGCCTTGTTGGATGACGAATTTTGGTGAAAGTTAGAAGCTCCCTACCCTATATCATTCTTCATCCTAGCCACTGGTTAAACACGAACAAGGATGTGATCGGATTGTATGTGTCTATTCTGTCGTTACGGCCGTGTATATACGATACAGTTGCCTTGTTGGTGTATGGTTTTTACTTATGGTGAAAAGACTGTCGAATTATGATCTTCCTAAGACTTCTTAACCTAATTTAGCTTTTGACTTATTTCTCCTTAGCTTTAGCGGTGGAGATGTGTATCCTTGCCAAGCCTATGATACGAAACTAATCACGACTGAACAATTGAGCGTACTAATCAAATGTTGCACCCTAGATTAGTCGAGTGATCTGAGTGTTTTCATTTCCATATTTCATGAGGAGCTTGGTTATGTACAGGTGATTAGGACAAAACGATGCTTAAATAGAAAAACCTCAAATTTGGTTGGGACACATTTTCATAAACTGGAACTTTTTCTAAGGTCTACTTGAGGACAAGTAGGATTCAAGTAGGGGGATATTTGATGACATCAAATAACTTCAATTTATTATATAATTTATCCCATCTGTTTTGCCTACTTTTATATAATTATTGCATTATTTGGTACTTAATTGCTTTAAAGTTGATAAATGTAGTAATTCAGGAGTGTTTTGTGAAGACAAGCTAAAAGGCGCATAATTTGAAGCTAAAATGAAGATATTTAAAGAATGCTGATTTCTGACCAATATGCCGTATCCAACAAAAGAGATATGGCATATCCGCGCCAAAACATCATAAGAAAACGCATTTGAACAATTCCCAATACGGCGTATCCCTTCTGCCTACAAACGTCGTATCCATGAAGATAACTATTCGAAGATACAGTAAATTAAGTAAATTGGGAATGATATCACTTATTGATTATGAACGTAGCGCGCACTCCAAGAAATCTAGCCTAATACGCTGCATCGACCTTGCCAGATACGGCGTATCGAGTCTTTTTTAGACACTATAAATAGATGATTCAAAAACAAGTTTTTAGTGTGAAATATCATATTCTTTATACCATAATCATTAAAGACGAATTTTAGAAGAGAAGATTAGCCACCAAGGTCAAGCATTGATCACGAATCCATAGAAGACATCGTGTAATTTTTTACTCTCTTAATCGTTCGATTTCAATTGTTTGATTACGCTGGTATAATTACAATGGTTGTGGGCTAACTCCCTCGGTATTAGCCATCTTATGAAGTTCAATGTTTGGTTTATTTTAAAATTGATTTCTTAATTTATCATTGATTGTTCATTATGTTTATCAACCTCATACTTGATTTATGTGTTTGAATATTCGCTACCTATCTTCAACTGGATTAGAGATAGGTCCAAGGTTATCTTAGATACAGGGAAGTCTCCATATAGTGTTTAACTATTTACTAGACCTATATGTTCACAACATAACGTTCTGCTCTTTGGTCTTTTAAATATAGCTTAGTTTAGGACTGTTAGGTGACCCGTTTATGTTTCAGCAATCCTGGCTCTTAAATTACTTAAATGATACGATATTTTGAAATAAGACGTCAACCATCACACCACTAAATTGTTACGGGTAATTGTACAACGCGTCTAACCTATACGTATCAAACGTAAAGACTGTTTTGGAAATGAATGATTAAAATGGGACATTAAATGGACTAGGTCGTGTGCGGACGTCGTTGCTTTTGCTTGTGTGATTGAGATTTGGTTGCTTAAGACTTGCTTGAGGTGAGTTCTCGTAGCCCATTTTTCTACTGTTTTTTCGTTGGGGGAAAATGATACTCAAACGTGTTTTAAACTGTTTTGTTTTGAACTGTCTGAAACGTGGTTTGGTTTTTGGGATAATTATGTGCTTATGATTGCTATGTGAATATATGTGATGTAATTTTACTTGCATGTACTGTGTTTGGCATGTCAAGGGTTGTGATTTTACTTGCGTGTACTGTGTTTGGCATGACAAGGGTGATTGGAAAGGAATTGCCATGTCTATTATGGTCCTGCCCTAATATAGTGCTCCAGCTGGTAGGCCCTTTAGGTGCGTAAGTGACATATTGTGTTTTCATGACTAGCGGGGATGCTAGGGCATGGTGATCGACTAGCGGGAATGCTAGGTCATGTTACATGATTAGCGGGGATGCTAAGTCATGGGTGATTTGCATATATTTACTGTCATATTGCACTATTGTCCACTGTTTTGAGATATTGACACAGCTTTTGGTTTGGAGTCAAACCTACGAGCTCACCAACATTATTGTTGACATTTTCGAGTATCATTTTTAGGTGAAGTGAAAGATGAATAGGTTGGCGATATGTGATAGCAGGCTTAGGAGCATCCCGTGTGGATCTTTCATGTGAAGCCTTGCTTGTTTATTTGTTTGGTTCTTAGTATTTGGAAGTTTTGGTTTAAGTTTGGATTTGGACCCCTGTGTGGGCATCTGGAATTGTAAGAGATTATGGATTTAGTTATGATTTGGGACATCACTCGAGGTTTGTTCGAGGTTGATGGTCTTCGTAACACTTAAAGTTTATGCATTGTAGTTTTTCTCTATATTGTATCTTGTGTTATAATTGATCATTATGTTGCACTCCTGAGTTTCCGCCATTGTCGGGGTGTGACAATATCCTTTCTACACAATCGCGTTTCCCTAGACGTCTATGCCAATTTAATATCTTATGGCTAGTTTTCTAAAGCCTACACACACATCCATCACAAGAAGCAACATTCAAAGGATCTACAATATAAGTTTCATACAATCATAACTAAATACAAAGGAGGGTTTAGCCTAGCATGTTATAAAGAAAGCAAGCAGTTGATAGTTGCTTAAAGTGTAAAGTATGTATTTCCCGAGTCTTGTGTCATTTTCTATCTTTGGTACGGTTGGAAGAAATTTGCACATTAAAATGGGAATGTATAAAGTATTCAAAACTCATGTATTTTTACTACCAACACAATTATTGGTACGTCCGAAGAATGAAGAATTACCAAAGGAAATTAACCAGAGTTATAGATCGTGAAGATGATTGAAATTACATACCGAGGTTTCGTAGTATAGTGTAAGTGTTAAAAAATAAAAAAAAATTAGAAAATCACAACAAAATAGAGTAGGAAAGTTTGAAGATAATTTTTCGCAAATACTTAGAATACGGCAGGAATTAATTTTAAGGATCGAATATATCGTTGATACGTCTTATAAGTCAACGTATAAGTATTGTATAAAGTGGTAGATATCGCCACTTGTCTTGTAAAAGTATGTAAAGTATAGGATGATTGGGAAGTTAACCGTTATGGGAACGCCAACTTTGGTTGTTGTTTTTATCAATGATCAAGACGTTTGTAAATAGTTGTGTTGATTTTCTAAATTGCTTAAAGTGTTGATTCTTATTGTAAATCATGGTTAGGGTATAATAATGTTTGTGTTTTTATGAATCTATTATTTTGAGATTTGGGCTTATGTTCAATTGGTGCGCTTCAGGATATGCTTATTGAAAATGATATAAGAAAAAAAATGATTTCTTGGTAATTTTAGTTGCCTGTTAAAATAAGCACTTTGATATAAGTTGCTTATTGAAAAGTAGTAGGAACTTAAGATGAAAGATTATTTGACACTAATAAACATTTTAGAGTTTCTAGGAAGTGAGATCAATGTTATTTTGTAACGTTAAGTTTGTTAAACTAACTGATGTAAGCAAAGTTCATTGAGTGCTTTTAGTGAGTTAGTGGGTTCACACGGTTGGTTCAGGGGGTTAAGAACATTGGTGGTATTACTATGTGTTGTTGTATGTGTTGATGACTTGATGCGATTGAGTTATTTGTGGGTTGGTTATTAAAACCGTCATGTGTTTGGCTTGAATGCGAGTTTGTGAGCTATGACGGATCGAAATAGAAACGTTTAGGATGTGTTTTGTTTATGTGAATGTGTTTGATTTTTTTTTTTAACTTTTAAGGTTCGATTGATAAGGGCTTCATGTTGCTATTTTTATGTTTCTTTGTGCAGGTTTTGTGAAGATGGTGACTTTAAAGGAGATTCTGCCACCTGCAAAATCCGTTGATGCTACGTTTTATGACCACTGATGACATCAAATAACGTCGCTTTTATAGCATCATTTATCCCATGTAAATAACCCATTTTGTATAATTATTGCAAATAATTGTTACCTAATCATTTGTATTTGAGAATTGCAGTAATTATAGAGTACCTGATGAAAGTTAACTAAAAGGCAAGCATTTTGGAGCTTAAACAAAGATATTTGAAGATTACTGTTCTGACAACCAATACGCCGTATCCATCAAGGAAGATACGGCGTATCTGTGCCTATACTTCACTAAAGACCACGAAGAAAACAAGATCCAATACGCCGTATACAAGAATGACCAATACGTCGTATTCAATCCATATGGAAATAAAATATTCTATAAGATATCGAACGTGATCCCTACTCTAAGAAATCCCTAATACGTCGTATCGAAGACTTTGGATACGTCGTATCGACCTTTTTCCAGACCTTATAAATAGAAAGCTCAAAAACGAGTTTTAAGTGTGCTAAATCATATTCTCGATACCTAAAACATAAAGGTCGATTTTCAGAGGAGAAGAAGAGCAGAAGAGGTCAAGTAACGCAATTAATTTCATAGGAGACAACGTGTAATTTCTTGTACTCTTGTAATCGTTCAGTTTTTGGTATCATTCATTAACTCGGTTAGTTTACCTTGGCTAAATCATTACTTTTGTATTAATTATGACGTTTGAAGGCTAATACCTTTGGATATTAGCCATTATTATGAAGATCTTAATGTTTGGTTTGTTTATCTTGATTTCTTAATTTATCGTTGAATGTTTGTTTATGTTTATCAATATACTTATTTACATGCTTTTGTATGCGACCTATCATTCAACTAGATCTAGTGATACGGACCAAGTAATCTAGATGTCGGGATAGCTCTCCATATAGTGATTTATACATCTAGACCAATAGGATCATAAATAACGACCTATCTTTGCCCTTAGATTGTGAGTTTAGTAGGACCAACAGGTGACCTTGGGATCAACGAGTACGTACTCAATTAATTGGTAAAGACTTGGTTAGTGGACTACTAGTGTATGAATTGCCATTAAGCAGTAAGTGGATAAAGTCTCCATGAGCTAGGGTTTAACAAGATCACCATTGCTTTAATCCCTAAGATAGATTATAATAAGCAAATAAGGATGCTTTATGCGGATGCGTTTAATTATGACAGGATCCTACGTGTCTAGGTTTAAGGAAGAAGTACCGCCTTAATCTTAAGAATGATATGCCGCCTCGAGATAAGAAATCATTGCACTAAATAAACAAACCAACGTTCTGATTGAGTTAATAATGGTTAATACAGTTTTCTTATATTTGGCTAGACCGCTCTTTTATCTTCTGTTAATTTGCTTGCGTGTGTTTTAGTGTCTTAAGTTGATTTTAGTCACCACAAAACCCGTGCCAGTCTCTCAGGCTGAAAACCCCCTTATCCGTTAGATTTAGGATTAACATAGGTTTAGCATAGGTTTAACATAGAATAGAATTAACTTAGTTTAGATAACCAAAATATTAATAAATTGAAAGATTGTTTCTCGCTCTTAGTGATCGACACCCTACTTACCACGAAACTACCACCGATCGGGTACACTGCCCGTTAAAGTGTTGTTTTTGGTTAAGTCGGCAAAATATAAATTTAAAACTTGAAATCATAAAATTAACACCACACAACGACACATCAAGTTTTTGGCGCCGTTGCCGGGGAGTGAAAATTTAATCTTGATTTTTATTTGATATTTTGGTTTTTAACATTAGATTAGATCTAACCCTTAGGATTAGTGTAATTTAGATTAGTGTATAATTTGGTTTAATTGTTTGTGTATATAATTCTTTTTTGATAATACACTATTCTGGTCGATAAACCGATACGGCATATCCACTCCCATTAGATATGGCGTATCCACCCTTCTATCCAATACATTGTATTCGTTCAAAAAGATTAATATAGCATATGCAGTTCCATTGAATACGACGTATTGACTATCTGATACAGTAACAAATCTGGTTTTTCACATTTAATTCCTCTATATCTGTGTTTTCTTTCTCTTGAGCCCATCCTACTGATTGTTATATCCTTGTTTCAGGTTTAGTTCTAACAAGAAGTTTGGACTAAGGAACATTTACACCTTTCAAGGATCCGGAACCAAAAATTACGATCAACTAGGAAGCACTTCAAAGACACAAGTCTTGGACGAATCGAGATTGGCCTGATTCGATTCTATTTTCCTGACCAAGAAGAATATTCAGAGGAAGAAGTTGCGGAAACAATTGGAACAATACATGAGCAAACTCGAAGCGACTATGGACAAGGATAATTTGAACTAAAGGGACAATTTCTCAGGAATACTACCAAACCACTTTTAGCGGTTTCGGATCATGAAGTGCGACACGAAATATTGAGAAAGTTTTGACGATGCCCCCCCCCCCCCCCCCCCCCCCCACCCCCCCCCCCCCCCCCCCCCCCTCTGGATTTATTCCACATGCCTAATATAACTATAGACCAATTGATTCTTAGAGCCTTCCCTATGTCCTTAACTGAGCCGCAAGTTGTTGGCTAAGAAACAAACCATCTGGTTTGATTACACCTTGAGAAGATCCGAAGACAAAGTTTCTAAGCAAATATTGCCCACCTGCTCGTACGGCAAAGAAAATTAAGGAGATCAACAACTTTCAGCAAGAACCGGATGAAAACCTCTATCAAGCTTAGGAGCGATTTAAAGAACTCTTGATGAAGTATCCCCAACACTATTTAACAGAGATACATGAGGTAGTCATGTTCTATAATGGATTGGATGTTCCAACTAGACAAATTCTTGATTCAAGAGGTGCCATACATCAAAGATGTGTGATGAGAAAGTAGCCATCTAAGAAATTATTGAATACTCTCAAAAATGATACAATGGAACATCTAGGACCAGAATTACTAAAACTTCCAACGGATTAGCTGCCATACAAGCACAACTCAACAATATTGGAATAGAAATCAAGAAAGTAAATGAAAAAGTTTATGCTACTCAAGTAGGATGTGAACAATGTAAAGGTCCCCACTTCTCCACGGATTTGCCCATCAAGGGAAGAAGGGAAAACCTCGAAGAAGCTTACTACAATCGTTTGGTGCACCTTTTCCAAGGAGGGTGTTATAGAGCGACTGCTCTGGGTTTCATTCCAGAGGAACGATTGCAAACCCTTTTGTACCCAAGAACGAAGAAATCTATGGTAGACAACCCTAAGCAAATTTATGGGGGCAATCGGCAAAAAAGACGGAATTAGGAGAACTCAAATTTGATCAAAGGAGATCCGAGCTTCAAAGGATTCCATAAGGGATAACCAAGAGCATAATTAAACTTGGAGATCCAAATTGGGAAAATGAGCAAGGTACTACAGGAAAGGGAATTTGGAAGTTTACCGAGCTCCACTGAAACTAACCCGAGAGACCATGTCAAGTCGATCTTGACTATTTTTGAAGCTGATGCAAGCTCGATACGCCGTATTGGATCACACCCATATGCCGTATCCACGACAAAATAAACGACAATCCCGTTTTTAGGTCGTTTGAATGATTGCTACTATGAAGATAAGAAGGGATCGTATAGACCGCAATTTTTAGAAGCTTACTCATATGGAGCTTCACATATCGATAAATCCATACCCCGAAAGGAGTAAGACCCAGAGAGTTTCACTTTACCTTGTAATATTAATAATGTTTGCTTTGATAATACCCTTGCTGACTTAGGAGCTAGCATAAGTGTCATGCCTCTCTCGACCTACCTTAACTTAGGTTTAGGCGAATTAGCTCACACTAAGTTGACAGTTGAATTAGCAGATAGGACTGTGAAATATCCAAAGGGAATTGCTGAAAACGTGCTAGTAGGGATTGGTAAAAAAAATTTCCCCGTAGACTTTATAATTCTTGATATGCCCGAGGATGTCAAAGTGCCCTTGATCCTCGAAAGACCATTTGTATCTATCGCCCATGCTAAGATTGATATTTTCAAAAGGAAGATTACTTTGAGGGTTGGGGAAGAGAAAATAATTTTCCAAAGTGTTAAACCTGCTAGTAGTTTAATTAAGAGGGTTTACATGCTAAGCTTAAGAGAAAGAATGGAACTTGATTTAGAAGTTAGGCTAATGGGAGAGCTTTGGTGTTGAATAGATCATTATACCCTTTCTTTGGAGATTACATAGAACTAAACTATCTTAATGTACCATTAGAACTTAGGAGAGATCATGTTGATGATTTAATGCCCACCATTGAGGAAGGTGTGGTAATTAAGGAATTTAGAGCCAGGAATGATGCTAGAATGGTTAGAATTTTTTTTAGATATCCTAGTGATTGCGACCACGTTAAGAAGATACGTATTGATTGTACCCTCAACTTGAAGTTGTCTTGCATGATACGTTTTGAATTTTAACACGCTAATTTTTTCCCTATCTTATATGTAAATGTGATGTCCAAAAAGTTTTATAATTATATAAGGAAGGACAAATTGGAATACAAGAGAAACAATGTAGTTGGAGCCTTAATGAACATACCTATCTTTGTTGGAAATTTTTCTATCTTAACAGATTTTGCAGTTTTAGAAGATATGGATGCTTATCGTGATGAAGGAATGGGCGATGTTATTTTTGGCGAACCGTTTTTGAGAGAAGTTGGCATTAATGCAAAAAGGTTTGAAGGAATGATTACCATTCACAATGGTAATGAAGAAGTTACTTACCAAATAGTGCGGTCACATCCGAAATGTAAACACCACACTAATGAACAATGCAACAAGATCCCGCCATTACTAAAGGTGAGTAAGGAAGATATGATGAATGAAAACTCGCACTCATACCAAAAGCTCAAGAGTTTCTACAAGGGGGTCTTGAACTTAGGACCCGAATATGTCCGAGATGCGAAGATGAAAGAATGGCTCAAACGCGTGCACATAAGCGTGCATGAGATGGGGTAAAGAAGCTGGAAAGAAAAAGTGTAACTTAAAGACTAGCTGAAACAAAAATGCTTCCCGGGAGACAACCCGGATTGTTATTTAGTTTTATCGAGTCTGTCTTCTCAGACATCAATACGGCGTATTGAATGTCTGGACGTTGTCAGTCCTTTATTTTTATGCACTTTAAACATTATTGTTAGTTCTGTCAATACGGCGTATTCATGCACATGATACGGCGTATTCAACAGACTGACCCGTATTTAGATACTTTTAACAGGTTTCTCGATACAGCGTATTCCAGTTTATGGATACGACGTATTGGTTTCCTGTATAGTTTATTTAGCTTATTTAAATTAACCGTAGATACCCGAGATAGGATTTTTCATGTTTTTCCTATATTTTGCACAGGACCTCGCTGCAAAAAAATCGACGATGTTGGTGAAGTGTCTACAATCTAGAAATCTGAAAGTGTTGGAGTCTTGAAACTTCGAGACGGTTGTTCAACACATTCTTTCTCATAAACTCAACTTGGAGAATCTACCGAGCAAAATATCAGGGGAGTTTCTCATTCTACTTCTGTTTTATTCTTGTTTTTAATGTTTTGTCTATACAACAAGGACGTTGTATAATTCAAGTGGAAGGATGGGAATTAGAATGTATACTTGTCCTATTTTCACATAAAATGCTTAAATTATCCTCAAATAAAAAAAAATTAAGCATACTTTTGTGAAATTACTTGTTACATAACCTGCACACATCCCCTTATTAGATATTGTGGGATTTACATCCTTATCCGTTTCAAATGTTTTACCCAAATTCCATAAAAATATGGTGTGCCAAGGTAAGTAATTTTGTTGGAGCTTTAGAACTTGGCCTGGTATATCTATTCGAGGACCATAATAATGAAGTTACTTTCGATTTAGATGGAGGTTAAAAAAATAACCTTTGTTTTTAAATTGGTAAATTTTCTAAGATTCACAAAAAAAGCCTTTATATGTTGTTTTATTAACCTTAACCCACTCATCACTGGTTAGTTTAAATCCACGTATAAAACCCCTTTTGTTTACTCTCATCTTCAAGGTAAGGATACAATAGAAAAACCAATAGAGCCAATCCTTTAGGAATGATACCAACTGTTTGTTTCGTTACATCTTTACACCTTAGCCTACCCTGTTAGATTAAGTCCATTTATCAGTTACTAGTTGCTTAAAGTGTAAAGTATGTATTTCCTGACTTCTTAGTCAATTTTTTTCTTTTTGGTGGCTACGGTTGGGAAAAAATTTGACATTGCAAATGAGAATGTATAAAAGTTAGTCAAAAACTCATGTATTTTTACTACCAACACAATTATTGGTACGTCCGAAGAATGAAGAATTATTGAAAGAATTATCCGGAGTTATTATGATCATGAAGATGGTGAAATTACACCGAGTTTCGTAGTATAGTATAGTTCAAAAAATTCAAAAAAATAGAAAATCGCAACAAAAAAAGAGAGGAGAAAAGTTTGAAGATAATCTTTTCGTAAAAGCTTAAACCGAAGGAATAATACGAAGAATCGATTATTCGTTGATACGTCTTATAAGACAACGATGTAAAGTTTTGTATAAAGTGGTAGATATCTCCACTTGTCTTGTAAAAGTATGAAAAGTATGGGATGATTGGGAAGTTGACCGTTACGGGAAACAAAATCAGGTTGTATTTTTACTGATCTTATGATTATCAAGACGTTTGTAAATTGTTGTGTCTTAAATCATGTAACGTGTCAGGAAAAAGTGTCTAGAACTTTATCTTAGGACCTAATCTATTTGTTTCGTTAATTTTTATATAAGACAATTTATTTCCCATCCTAATCATTAACCATGGTTTTACAGCGATAAGGTTGTGATCAAGCATGATGTCTATTCTGTCAGACGGCCTGTATGATGTCTCAGCGCCTTGTTGGTTTATTACTATTCGGAGAAAGATATAGATCCCTACCCTATATCATTCTTCATCCTAACCTTTGGTTAAACTCGAATGAGGATGTGATCGAACACACATGTCTATTATGTCGTTACGGCCATGTATGTGTGCTTTAGCTGCCATGTTGTGGGTACTTTTGGTGAAATATTTGTAGAATGATCAACCTAAGCTTATATTAAAAATCTTCCATTTTAACCTTTATAACTTGTTACTCTTTTAGCTCTAGTGGTGAGATTGTGTTATCCTTGCCAAAAGCTATGATAGTAATACTCGTCACGGGACCCGAGCACATGAGCAAGTTAGTTTAACATGTTTACACATGATTATTTGAGTGGATTTGAGTGTTTTCATCTTCTTATTTTGTGAGGTGTTTGGTTGTGTACTTGTAATAGATCAAATAAATGCTAACCGAAAAATCCTTAGGGATACTAATTTAATAAACTTCTAAAGGCTACTTTGAAGGACTAGTCGGATTCAAGTGTGCGGGTGTATTTGATGAACATCAAATTAACGGTCACTGTTATAGCATCATTTATCCCATGTAATTAACCCATTTTGTATAATTATTGCAAAGAATTGTTACTTAATCATTTGTATTTCAAAATTGCAGTAATTATGGAGTACTTGGTGAAAGTTAACTAAAAGGCATGCATTCTAGAGCTTAAACAAAGATATTTGAAAGTTACTGTTCTGACAACCAATATGCCGTATCCATCAAGGAAGATACGACGTGTCTGTGCCTACACTTCACTAAAGACCATGAAGGAAACAAGATCTAATACGCCATATCCAGGAAAGACCAATACGATGTATTCAAGCTATATGGAAATAAAATATTCTGGAAGATATCAAACGTGGTCCCTACTCCAAGAAATCCCTAATACGCCGTATCAAAGACTCTCGATACACCGTATCGACCTTTTTCCAGACCTTATAAATAGAAAACTAAAAAACGAGTTTTAAGTGTGCTAAATCATATTTTCGATACCTAAACCACAAAAGTTGATTTTCAGAGGAGAAGAAGAGCAGAAGAGGTCTTGCAACGTGATTAGTTAAGTCTGGTAGTATTAGTTAGTTCTGCCAATTACTATGTTAAGTCTGGTAGTACTAAAGTTAGTAAGTTAAGTCTGGTAGTACTAAAGTTAGTAAGTTAAGTCTGGCAGTACTATAGTTAGTACTGGTCGTGTTTAGTTAAGTCTGTTTATGTAACAGAATAGTTATCTTAGAGATATATTAGGAAAGGATAAGTATTATCCTTTCACACGTTTTGTAAAGCCTATTAGGGTTTCCTTGGTGTATAAAAGTAACCCTACGGCATAGTGTTTTAGGGATCCAAACCTAATAGAAATCAATAGCAATATACGAAGTTAGTTTTACAATTGTTCTTCTTAGTATTTGTGTTAAGATTCCGCATTAGCATAAGTATTCATAGTCATTGTCTCTCACATAGTTAACTTGGATTTATTCAAGTTAGTTATTGTCATACAAAGGCTCAACAGATCCAAAACACCTTGGACCTACAAGTGGTATCAGAGCCACTAGAGGGACTTTGAGTAAGAAGAATCACAAGAATAACAAACACTCACTTTTAAGATCAAGAAAAATGTCTCACCCTGCTGATGAATTCTCCCAACACCTTAGTGATGATGATGTATCAAACCATGAAGATGCATCAGACAATGGTGATGCAACCAATAAACCAAAACAACAACAACTCATCTCTACTGCAACCACTATCTCAAATATCAAACTCCCAATTCTGAAGAAGGAGGAGTATGATATATGGGCTATGGAGATGGAGCATTACCTTAAATATATTGATAATGATGTTTGGAAGGTAATTCAGAATGGAAATTCAAAGAAGAGAATCTTAACTGGAAAAGATGGTGTTGTTAGAATACTTCCACCAGTATCTGCTGCAGAAATTCAAGCTGTTGAGAAAGAAAGGAAGGCTAAGAATATCTTGCTTATGGCCATTCCTAAGGAACATATGAGAAGATTTCATGGAATGGATGATGCAAAAGAAATCTGGGAAGCCATCAGAACTA